>NAJQ01000750.1:3721-14078 GCA_005059865.1 Friedmanniomyces simplex
CCTAACCCTAACCCTAACCCTAACCCTAACCCTAACCCTAACCCTAACCCTATTTACGATATACTCGGTATAGATACCCCTAACTACGAGGGTAATAAGAAGAACGCTAGCGGGTTACTTATGCCCTTATTACGCGCCGCTTTAGCGTAGCCTATAATGTAAGAGAAGGATATAAAAGAGGAGGAAGCGGCGCTAGGGCGTAAGCGCTATAGGTTTAGCGGCTATAAGGCGCCTATAGGATATAAGTACGCTCTATACGTTATACGCGGGTTTATAGCCTTACCCTCTACCTAGCCCTTGCCTTCTCCTCTACTCTCGCTATCCTAGTAGGTAACTAATGCCGCTATAACTTAGGAGCTATTTAGGGAGAAAGAGAGTAGAGATAGGGAGGAAAGAGTAGAAGAGGTAGGGTAGGTAAGCTACGCGGTCTAGGGTTAGCGTAGAGGGCGTAATAGTAGGTAGTATATACGTCGCTTACGCTACGGCGTTTATAGGTATTAGATTAGGCTATATAGCTATTCCCGCCCTTACTATAAGCGCTATTCTTCTTTATTGTTTTCTATATAACCCCTTAGTCCCTCGCTTACTCTTTGCTTTTACCTTATATACGCTAATAATTTCTAGTATATTATTATAGTTCTTAGCTAGTTCCTAGTATTAGAGGGAATTAGTACCCTTATATAAAGAGAGCTACTTAGCTCTAGGGGCTACTAAGAGCGACTTCCTTTTCTTCTTCCTTAAGTAGGCTATTCTTAGATAATATATATATATATATAGACTTTAGTAATTATTTATTTATAATAGATACTCGCTTTAAAGTATAACTAGTTATATATAGTATATAAAATTTCTCTCTTTATCTCTTATTTCTAGCTACCTCCTCTTTATCTAGCTAGCCGCCCTACTATAGGAATAACGCCGGATACCTAGGCTGTCTATCCTACTTATAATACTTAGAATACTTCTTATAAGCGTAAAGGCTTTATATATACTTTCTAAGTATAAGCAAAATAGGATATATATATAATCTAGTAGTATTTCTAGATAGTCTATAGGCTCTATTGATATCTCTTAAGTAGTATTACTAGCAATATTACTATTTTCTATATATAATAGAGCTACTTAGTTACTAGTTTACTAAGTAGAACTCAATAAGTAATAGCCTTAATAATAAAGGTAGAGTTAGACCTAACTATAACTTATCCTACTCTTAGTATAGGTATAACGTTATTTATATTGCGGTAGTTATCTATATTATTAGCTATAGGAGAGTAGGTACCTACCTAGGGTTAGACTAATTAGCGCAATAGTTACTATATAGCGCGTTGAATAGAACTAGTCTAGACCCGCTATATATAAGGCAAGGTAAAGCGCGCATATTACGGCATAGAACGGAGCGTACTATTGCGGCACGAATAATCCTGCACGCATAGCACGCGCAAACCCGACTAACAAAGTCAAAGTTGAAGCGAAAATCGAAGGCGGTGCCAAGACAATGTCGGCTTAGCCATGCCGTCTCGCGCGCTACCCGCCCGTCTGCCGTTTCGGCTTATTCGCTGCTGTGCGCTTCACTGGTAGGCGTGTACTTCGCTGCAGCACTGCCTGGTGATCGACAAGCCACACCGCGGCGAGCAGGTCGTGCAGCATGTTCGCCACGCCGGCCGCATCGTGGGACACAGACATATAAAAGCGTGAGAGTTGACGGAGACCAGAACTCTCGGCTAAGGACTCGTTTGCATGTGCAACTGACTTGCACTGCCGACTTTGCCGCACGACCAAAGCTCTCGCCACACATCTGCTGCGCATTGTTCCTCCGAGGGCATCTTTCCCGTCATCTGCCACGCAATCGGCCACATGGAAATCGACGAACGCGCTGTCAATGGCGTCAGACGCACTTACAAGACTGGCAATAAGGCACACTCTTGGTATTCTCGCCTGACCAAGGCCCACAAGATCCTTCTCTGGCTGCTGGCCACTCTCGTCGTGCTTGCCATTGCCTTGGGGGTGGGCTTGGGTGTTGGAGTGCATAAATCCGGCGGAGACAACAATAACAACGGGCACGACTCCTAAGCCCAACTCGCTTGTCCATCAGGTGCCTTCTTGGATTCGCAGGGCAGCTATAACGGCACATTGCGGCGGCGGGATCGGATCGGCGATGCAAATTGGCAGTTTCTTGCCGGCGCACATACACAAGCCGAGTCGATGAAGCTACGTTCGATCCGAGAGTGAGGGACACGGAGAAGGGACCAACCAATTCTGTATCTAATCTTGACAGTGGGTTGTCAGACTTGTCTTTTGCGGTATTTGAAACGTTGATTTCTACGATTTGCAAACATCGTCCACGAACCCATTCCATCTCTAGATCCACGGTCTTTCGATTCGTTACACTGCTCAGTCGGTCTTAAAATCTAATGCCAAATCGCAAAGCTCTCGAACCCTCCCTCTATCCTACAACGGCCTCCATAACGCTTAGCGACGCCTAGCTAGCCATGTTGGCTCGATGCGACACGGATGCTTTACAACTCTCCGGAATCAGACACGCAGACTCCAGGAAGGAGATGGGCATAAGCTAGGCGTCCGAGCCTTGGTCGTCTGCTTCTGTCTCACACAAACCCGATGTGTTTGCAGAGGGTATTACGAGACACTCTCGCCCGCGCACGTCGTCAATCAGTTCTACGCGCACCCTCTCATTGTCTGCGCCAGTTCCACAAGCGTTCAAGAGCGATGCAGAACTCATATGGAAACGACATGGAGATATTACGAGACTTCGAAGTCTACCACAGTTTGTGGAGCAAGACAGCCCAACAGCATCATTGTACCGCATGTACGAATTCCTTTGCGCGGACAACTCGAACCAGCTTATGCTCGTGATGCAATATTTCTGGGACAAAGCACCCTGTTCGCCTTGGCGTCTTGCAGCTATGCTTGATCCGCGCGATGACAATACGGAGCGGAACGCCGTACTCGCAAGCCTGGTCGAGAGCCTAGTATGTGCCTTCAACTGGGGGTGCCGACTAGGCTGGTAATGCGGTGGATCGCGCAATATGTATACTGGGCCGGGGACACTCAAAGAAGAGGCTTGCGTGGCGTGGGCTGGGGCTGTCGGGCCACTGCGCGACTCACTCGTATTATACAACTTAGGGTCGTGTTCCGGATCCCATGGGCAACGCATCCTTTCTGGAAACGCAACATCATAGCCAATGCCGGCAACCTTTTCCTCATATAGGTGGCGGGTTGTATCATGTACGCGTCGTTGGCAAGTAACGAGGACCTCGCAGATTCTTCAAGAGCCACATTTTAGTGGAAATGGGAAGCAGAAAACTCTACTGATATGCATTCACCAAGAGCGATCCGCGGTTACTGTTCTGGTCACCCTCCAGGTCATCTGAGATACTTTTCCAATTCAACAGGCAAGCTTCATCTACGTAGCTCAGCCGCGAGCATGCCCAGACATATTACCTGCGCTCGAGTTTGTCGTGGCAACAGTCTGAGCTCGTCCCCTATCTCTTTGAAACGAACGTACGTCCGTTCAGCTGGATCACGAGCTGGTCGCGCCCTTGTGGCGCGGTCTGGAGCCACATGCGTTGCGCGTGTAAATAGATTTCGGGGAACCTCTGGCCGTGCTCCCAGCGCGCCTGATATCAGGACGATTGGCCTGCAAGCTTGAAGTGCAGCATCGCGCTACCCTCCGAGTCGGAAAGAGCGTGGCCATAGAGATTTGTTGCTCGAGTTGATGTCGGAGTGTGGTTGATTGGTGGGGCAAGGGCAGTTTGTGATGGTGCTTGAAGCGCGCCATGTGTGTCTTCGAAAGGGTCTATCTGGTAGAATCGAATGCACAGTCTTCGCAAGTCTGAGATTGTCCTGATTGCCACAGGTGGCTCGCGGTCGGTATCGTCGAACCTTCGTAGGATCGCTACATTCAATTTGCCGCCAGATCTATGAATGAGGAGCCTCGTGATAGCGATGCAGTCCTTTCCTCCGGTCTCTGCACCTGACCATCCATTTGCAGCCGCTTCAATTTACGAGCGAGGACCCACTCAAACAGAACGGCGTAGATGCGGATGCTTTCGTCGCTGTACAAGACGACACCCTGGCCTTTTGACTCGGTGATGAGAACATCGGGGTTGTTCAGTAGCTTTAAAAAGACCCTGACTTCATCGTTCGCCCATTGTCTTCAGGTACCTGTGCGAGATCAAAAGACGATCTGGCGTCATACGCAAGGCTATTCATACATGACCGAGACGAACCCGCCACTCGCTATCATTTCTAGCGGACGGTAGGGAGCGAGGACTGGTGATAGAACGCACAGAAGGTGTGAGTATCTTGGACGTCGCTAGAAGCGCTTATCAAAGCGCGGTGACGTCTCCCGAATGCCTGCATTTGTCTTGTTGTGGTTGATGTGCGTTACCGCTGCACACGCTCCTCTGAGCGAACCACGGAAAAGAGGTCCAGAGGCGACACCCTAGCCTGGCGCATCAGCAGCGCTGTGCATTATTACGGATCAGCTACGTAGCAAGCATTGTGCTCTCTGCGGCCGCTGCAACCGTTTCGGCAACCGCACTCATAGCCAACACTTCCGCATCCGCGAGTGTACTCGTAGCCACAGCTCTCGTCTCCGTCAAATGTACGGTCTCAATCTTCTTCGGCCCCATACCATCCAGCACCGATGGAGTGCCCTCGTGCTTCTGTGTCTCCGGAACCAGCCTGCCCTCCTCATCTCTCGCCTTTCTTTCCCACCCGGTCTTGAACAGCTTGCCCAGCTGGAAACGCGGGAAAGGATGCGCTTCGGTGTTGAAGACGACGTCGGTCAAGGGAAGCATATCGTTCGGGGAGAAGAGGAGGTAGAAGTACTTCAGCGTTTCGGCCTGAGGAGATGTCAGCAAGCAGCCAGTATGAGGCGAACGACAAGGCCCATGCTTACTAGCCAGAAGCTCTCCATGTTGTCCTTCAAAGGCGGTGGCAGCATGTTGACACTGCTGATCGAACTATACCCGGATCCGTCCGCAACAGCAGTATGCTTCATGAACGCCTCGAACATCTGCCAGCCCCAATTACGGTACTTCTCGTCGCCGGTGATCCGCCACATATAGAACAGACTCTCGACCGTCTCCGGCCGCTGCAAGTTATGCGCATCGCTGGGCTTGATGATATAGTCGTCCGTGCCGATGGGTCTCGAGTCCACGCCAGGCAGGTTCGGCAAGCGGTCAAGGGTCCGCGGCGATTTGGGCCGGTTATCGTCCGTGAAGTCCTCGTACATAAGCGGAGGGTCGTGCATGTTGAAGTAAGTGATCTCGCCTGCCAAGCCGGTAGGCGTAATGGTGTACATCCCCCAGCAGGTCTTCATGAGCTCCTCGGCAAGCACAATATCTTCCTCGTGTTCCGCACTCCAGCTGCCCTGCTTTCGCGCTTGTGCGACTGACGTCCCGCCAGTGGTAGCGAGAGCGATAGTGCCGGGCATGAAGCATACCAGATGGTCCATCTTGGGGCTAATACCCTTGTCGAGTCCGTTTGGTCTTTCGGCCAAGACGGTGAAGTTGGAGGGCCTGCTGTACGTGAGCAGATGCTTCTTGATACCAGCCATGCTCTCATTCCACATCGACTCATACACGTCCTCTTGCTGACTAGTCTGGAGGAACTGCTTGATCAGATACTCGTAGTAGCTGTCTCCTCTGCTGCCAAGCCGAATATTGTTACCTCGGAAGGCGCCTTGGTCGGCATAGATGAAGATCGGCAGAAGTCCGTCCGGCATATCATTGTCGTCGACCACCTTCATGACGTGCTCGGCGCGGTCCCAGTATTGAGTCTCGCCCGTGAGCTTGGCCAAGTACTTCATCTCGAGCTGTACGCTAGTGGCTTCGGCGGTGGAAGATGCGCCGGCGTCGGCGTGCGAAGGGATACCCTTCATTGTATGGAGATTCACGCTCGCGAGGGGAACGCCAGATTGCGTATCGAAAGCACCAAGCAGACGGTCCGCCAGATCTGTCGCCTTCTCGACGTACATGTCATCGCCAAGCCCGTCGTTGACCGGCGCGTAGACGCCGGGGAAGCTTGAGCTGAGGTAGTGTGCCGAGAGTAGACCCCCTAGCATACGGATAGTCGTCTCGAACGTACTGACATCGTGGTCCTGATCGTACGTCAAATTATTATGTATCCATTGTCGGGAGTGTTCCAGTTCTGTCGTGAGGTTCATGAGCATCATGGTGTCAAGAGCGTCAACGATGATCCAGCCTAGGCCGTTCGGCACCATCTTCTTGCCATCTTTGGCTACCGGATGGTACTCATCGTCACCTGCCATGAAAGTCAGCCACCGTGTCCTATTGAACAACATTTCTTCGGGGTGGCCATACTCGGCACATACCCCAAGCATGCTTCTCGTAGTCCGCGAACGAGACTCGAAAGGCCTCCTTGACCCTCTCTGCCCGCTCATCCCAGTCCGCCGTCCCCCCGCTGCTGAACAAGCTCCATGAGGACTTGCTCTTCTTTGACACCGTCTCTGACCCGCCAGTAACAACTGATAGCGGCGAGAGTATGCCAAACCACCATGACAAAGCCGCAAAGCTCATGAGTATTGACGCGATCACTCTCTTTCGTCTGAACCAAGGCATCTTCCGTCGTCCGGCAGGGTATTGATACGGCTTGTCCTTGTACATCGGCAACGAGCCCTTCCGGTCGCTGCCAAACATGTCGCCAATCTTCTCGCTCACGCCTCCAGGCGCGTACCCGTTGGCGTTGAACCGCGACTGGCCCGAACTCTGCCACGAGTCGCCGTGCCGATGCGTCGGGCCTGATGGCGAAGTGTACGCCATCGTGCTCTCCTCCGTCACACTGCCCGCCGTGTCCTTGAGGATACCCCTCGATTGCTGTACTATTTCACCGCCAGCAACGACCACCTGTTGCGATGCCTGGACCGCCCTTTTCCCTCCTGATGCGCCGCCCTGAAGGAGATTGAACGCCGGGGAGTTACGTCGGAGGCTGAACGGATCCCGGTTATTCATGTCATCATGGAAAAAGCCCACCCGATGCACGTCGTAAAGGAGCGACAAGAATAATGCTATCCGGATGAAAAGCAGACCACGTCTCGTCCTCGTGTCTGTTCGATCGTCACATGTCGGGAAAGGAGCTATCAGCCACATGCGGACACATCCGCCTCCGCACGGTCATATGCATTAGCGTACTTGTGCACAGCCACGTATGCCATCAAGAAGGCACGGTCATGTCCAAGAGGCAGGCGGGCGGGCGGAGAGCGATCTGTCCTCTACACCTCATCCTCTACCGTCATCAACACTTGGTCTCTTGGTCTCCACATTCTGTACCTCACTTGTGCAATCTTCGCAGTTGCGCCGATACACCTAGAGAACCGACCGAATCGCCAACATGCCTACCCCAATCGACCGAGCAATGAACTCTCGGGTACGCCTCCATCCCCCTTTTTGTCTGAAGCGATAGCTCACGCCCGGCAGAACATGTTCCTGGGCTTTGCCGGCCTGGTAACCGCAGTGGCCGCCTGGGGCATCTGGGGCGGCGATATGTTTCCGCAAGCCGAGGACCCCAAGGGGGAGCCGGAGACCTGGAGCGAGGACGACATGAAGCGATGGCTGAACTCGGTACGCGATCAATGGTGACGAGTGGCGACCTGGAAATGTTCTGTGCTGACGTTAGACAGAGAAATTTGATGGCAGGCAACACCGCAACAAGGGAGGAGCTGCTCGCGCGGGTCAAGGCGAACATGCGGGCCCCGAGAGTCTGATGTCCATGGAGAGACTGGGATGACACATACTACTTGGCGGCGTCTTGAGCTTATGATACCCTTTCCATGGCTACCTTTCGTCACTCTCAGGTTCCTCATCAAACACCAACCTTATCCATTTCGGAGATGAGGTGGCGAAAGCCAAGAACCCCATCATGGCGCCACTACCCCCATTCGCTCACCCCGACCAAAAGCAGGTATCGTGGGTAGGCGTCACCACTTCCTCCAGTACCATCAAGCCTCCTCGCTCGCCCGCAACGCCTCCTCCGCCCTCTGCCTCCCCGCCTTCGCCTCCCTCAGCAGTTCCTCCTCCGCCTCCGCCATCCCCTCCAATATCCCCGTCTCCTCATTCTCCTCCGCTACCATCTTCACCAACATCGCCACCTCCCTCTCTTCGGCCTCCTCTCTCAACTGCTCTTCCCGCTCACGCAAATTCTGCTGCTCCTCGACTGCCTTCTGTGCCGCCGCCTTGCGCTTCTGCTTCTCTTCGAGCTGAAGCTTGAGCTCCGCTTTCCGTACCGCAAAAGCGTCGAAACGGGGCTTCTTGCTCGCTGGAGTGGACTCGCGGGAAGCGGCAAAGGCGCTTGCGGAGCGCTTCTTCGAGACAGCGGTTGTGGAAGTTGGTGCCGGAGACGCCTCTACCACGGCAGGCGTATCTGCGCGCTCGATCTTGGGAGGTTTGAATTCTTCCTGGTGCCCCACCAAAGCTGATTTGAGAGGCGAGACGACCGGAACCGACTTAGCAGGCGAGACCTTGCTGTCACGATGCACCAAGAAACTCTCCTCCCGTGACTGCGACGGCGACGGCGATCCGCCCTGGCTGCCGCGATGCGTTCTCGGATAGTACTTCCCCTTCTTCTGTTTCCCGACCTGCTTCACCAGCGTCAAAAACTGCTCAGCTGCTTCGCGGCCGTGCGGCAGTTGCTCTTCGTCGAAATACATCTGCAGATCCTCCAACGCGATGCCGTTCGCGGGGATCTGCCGAAGAACTCCGTCAGCGGTGAGTGTGCAGGACACTGGCTCGTCAGCGGTCTTTGACGGTTGTGATGTTTCCATGATTCGAGCAGATTCTGCATGCGTGGTTGCGGCGGGCGATGCTGATCTCGAAGCACTTGCGATGCGGGTGTTGGTGGGAGTTGCACCTTGTTGCTCGCTCGGTGGCGAAGCTAGCGAAGTGTCGGCGTGTTCCTGCTCGACGCGTGAAGGTGCGGGTGACGTTTGTTCCTCCTCTTTCACCTCCACAGTTCGCTCCTCCACGATCATTTCATTCACCGTCTGCCCCTCCGAACCATCTCCGGGGTCCGCGTCAGCCGGGGCGACCATCTGCGCCACTGGCGCGAAATGGCCATCTTGGGACGTGTCAAGGAAAGATTGCGCATCCTCAATGGTCTCTGTAGGTTCTCCTGAACCTACGTCCCGAAGTGTCGGTGATGTCCCATCGTTCATCATCTGCGGGAAGCCTGTCATGGGCAACTTCTCCGCGCTGAGGTTGAACTCGGCGAAAGATGGCCCCTGCTTCTGCAGACGCTGATCTTCCTCCTGTTGTTGCGCCTCCTGCTCTCGCTGATACTCCTCCATCGCAGCTTTGAAAGAATCTCCATCTGGCTGCTCTTTTGCGCCATGTCGTCCGAGCGGAGACGCTACGAAGTCGAGGGGGAGATTGAGCGACTGGCCCATCAGCTTTCCTTTCGCTGGAGGCTTACTTGGAGCTGACGGAGTCGTTCCCGGCTGCGATCTCCCCCGCAAAAGCTCCGCCTTGGGTGTGCTTAATCCGCGGTAGAACTCCGCTTCCTCGTCTTCGGTTGCTTGCGCGTGCGTTATGGCTTTCACTTGCTCTATCGGAGCAGGTATTAGCTGCACAGACTGGCCCGGTGGCGGTGTGTTGAAGATGTCATTGCGTTCCACCGAGGCTGCCTCGGGGCTGCCCTTCTTCACCTTGGGTCTTGCTCCTTCGATGGAGCTCCGTATGAATGTCTCCGCGTCACCAGGCTCAAGAGCGTGTGACTCACCATTCCTCTCCACACAGCCAGCATCCTCGATCGCCTTCTTGCTCCGATAGTAGAAGATCAGCTTCGCCCACGGCTTAGGCCCGAAACGTGTCTGCTCCGAATGTCTCTTGTGCTTCGACTGCCTAGCCCTTGACACATCACCTTCCAGAGCCCTCACCACAAGCTCATAGCTCGGAGGAATGCCGCCGTGGTCGTCTCCTTTGCGCCCAATATCCGGATCGCCGCACGTTAGACTCTTGTACTTGTTCGTATGGTTGTCATCCGTGCGCTGATTGAGTGTGACGAGAACTACCAGGGTTCCGATGCCAAACACATTTGGAGAAGGAAACGAGGCGGCCGTCTCCGACCGCTCACCAAGCGCCTTGACGTGCAGGTTGCCCTCCACCACCTTATCCGGCGCGAAGACGCTTATGTGCCCCTTCACCTTCGGGGCGTCGAAGACGGATCTGAAATCGACCTTGCGGTTGGTATAGTGCCTGATGTCGCCGTCCTTTGGTGCTTCAATCCTCCTGTCCGCTAGGAACGAGCCGTCTGCAAGGGTGTCGAGAGAGCCATGGAGACAGCTGCCAGTGAAAGTGCCGCGGATGGTGAGCTCATCGCC
>NAJQ01000751.1:0-14049 GCA_005059865.1 Friedmanniomyces simplex
GTCAGAGCGGGTGCTTTCGGCTACCCGATCCCGGATGCGACACTGGCACTTGTGGACCCGGAGACGAACCTGCTCTGTGCGCCCTTCAGCGTCGGCGAGATCTGGGTCGACTCGCCGTCCCTTTCGGGAGGTTTCTGGGCCTTACCCAAGCACACCGAAACCATCTTCCACGCGCGTCCCTACCGCTTCGTCGAGGGCAGTCCCACCCCCGCCATGATCGAGCCCGAGTTCCTGCGTACGGGTCTACTCGGCTGCATCATCGAAGGCAAGATTTTCATCCTGGGCTTGTACGAGGACCGGATACGACAGCGCGTCGAGTGGGTCGAGCACGGCGCACACGAGATCGAGCATCGGTACTTCTTCGTGCAGCACCTGGTCACGAGCGTGATGAAGACGGTGCCCAAGATCTACGATTGCTCCGCTTTCGACGCGCACGTTAACGGGGAGTACTTGCCTATCATACTGATCGAGACGCAAGCCGCGAGTACGGCGCCGACGACCACGGGCGGCCCGCCGAGACAGCTCGATATCCCTTTCCTGGATAGTCTCAGTGAGCGGGTGATGGAGGTGCTGTATCAGGAGCATCATCTGCGGGTCTACTGCGTGATGATGACGGCGCCTAATACGCTGCCGCGGGTGGTTAAGAACGGGAGGCGGGATATTGGTAATATGCTATGCCGCAAAGAGTTCGACAACGGCAATCTCCCCTGCGTGCACGTCAAGTTCGGCGTCGAGCGAGCCGTGCAGAACCTGCCGCTGGGCGATGATCCGGCGGGTGGCATCTGGTCGCCGCTGGCGAGTCAGGTCCGGCAGGATATGCTGGCGCTGCATTCCGATAAGCAGTACTCCGGCGTCGACCACCGGGAAGTTGTTATTGATGACCGGACCAGCACCCCGCTGAATCAATTCAGCAATATCCACGATCTGATGCAATGGCGGGTCTCGCGGCAAGCGGAGGAGCTCAGCTATTGCACGATCGACGGCCGAGGGCGGGAAGGGAAGGGGTCCAACTGGAAGAAGTTCGACGCGAAGGTCGCGGGCGTTGCGATGTACCTCAAGAATAAGGTCAAGGTACAGCCTGGCGATCACCTGCTGTTGATGTACACGCACTCGGAGGAGTTCGTGTACGCCGTGCATGCTTGCATCTGTCTCGGGGCGATTGCGGTGCCCATGGCCCCCCTCGATGCCAACAGGCTGAGCGAGGATGCGCCAGCGCTGCTGCATATGATGGCGGATTTCCGCATCAAGGCCATCTTGGTGAATGCCGACGTGGACACGCTCTTGAAGCAGAAGACGGTCAGCCAGCACGTCAAGCAGAGCGCGCTGATTTTGAAGATCCACATCCCGCCGACGTTCAATACGACGAAACCCCCGAAGCAGAGTCATGGGTGCAGGGAGCTTGGTCTCACGATCCGGCCGGCGTGGATCCAAAGCGGCTATCCCGTCATCATCTGGACGTACTGGACGCCGGACCAGAGACGGATCGCGGTCCAGCTGGGCCACAGCACGCTCATGGCGTTGTGCAAGGTGCAGAAGGAGACGTGCCAGATGGTCTCGACCAGGCCCGTACTCGGCTGCGTCAGAAGCACCATGGGTCTCGGTTTCCTCCACACTTGCATGATGGGCATCTTCCTCGCCGCGCCCACGTACATCGTGAGTCCCGTCGACTTCGCGGGCAACCCGAACATCCTGTTCCAGACGCTCTCGCGGTACAAGATCAAGGACACCTATGCCACCGCGCAGATGCTCGATCACGCTATCGCGCATAATGCAGGCAAGACCACCCCGATGCATGAGCTTAAGAACCTGATGATCTCCACGGAGCAACGGCCGCGCGCGGATGTGTACCAGAGGGTCAAAGTGGCTTTCGCGCAGGCCGGTCTCGACCGCACGGCGATCAATACCATCTACAGCCACGTCCTCAACCCGATGGTGGCCAGTCGGAGCTACATGTGCATCGAGCCCATTGAGTTATATCTTGATTCGCACTCGTTACGGCGGGGACTCGTTGTCCCTGTGGACCCAGACACGGAGCCTTTTGCGCTGATGGTGCAGGACTCAGGGATGGTGCCTGTGAGCACGCAAAACAGTATTGTGAACCCGGAGACCAATCGTCTGTGTTTGGTGGGTGAGTACGGCGAGATCTGGGTGCAGTCTGAGGCGAACGCGCACTCTTTCTACGGCTCCAAGGACGCTTTCGATGTGGAACGCTTCAATGGTCGCACCATTGATGGTGATCCGGGTGTGCGGTATGTGCGGACGGGAGATCTGGGTTTCTTGCATAATGTCAGCAGACCGATCGGTCCGGGTGGGAACCTGGTCGACATGCAGGTCCTGTTCGTACTGGGCGGCATTGGCGAGACGTTCGAGGTGAACGGACTACAGCATTTTCCCATGGACGTTGAGAACAGTGTGGAGCGGTGTCACCGGGCTATCGTGCGAGGTGGCTGCGCCATCTTCCAAGCCGGATCATTGCTCGTCCTCATCGCCGAAGTGCGAACACGAGCGTACCTGGCGTCACTGGTACCCGTCATCGTGAACGCCGTGCTGAACGAGCACCAGCTCGTCCTGGATATCGTAGCCTTCGTCGCCCTCGGCGACTTCCCTCGCTCACGCCTGGGCGAGAAGCAACGCGGCAAGATCCTCGCGAGCTGGGTCAGTCGCAAGATGCGCACGATAGCCCAATTCAGCATCCGGGACCCAGACGCGGAAGGCAGCGTGGGCACCGCCATGCCAGACGATGCGATGGGCCGACGAGGCAGCGCGCAGAGCGGCCGAGCCGGCGTGGGCAGCTTGCGAAGAGGCACGGGCACGGGAGCCAGCTCGCTGCGGCACGTGGAGAGTGTCACGCACATGACGCTGATGGAGGAAGGCGAGCCCCTCTCGCTGCAGACTTCTCAGGAGTACGGCGGGCATGCGCGTCAGGACTCACAGGCGACGTCGTATACCGATGATCGGGATGCGCGAAGCGATGCCACGCCCACGAATGAGACGCCGAGGCCCTTGCAGCTGAACACTACGCTTGAGTACTCGCCTGTGGAACCGATGCACTTTAGCGATTCGCCGGAGGCGTTGGCGAGGCATCAGCATCATCATCAGCAGCAGCAGCAGCAGCAACAGCAGCAGAGTGGTGGGCAGGGGGAGTATAACATGCAGGCTACGTATACGCCCGGCGGTGATGCGTTTGAGCAGTTTCATCTCCACGACGAGGAGGCCTCGCCAGGACAGCAAGCGAGCTCGTCGGCGGCTCCGTATCTGGATTACCGGCCTGTGTCTCCGGGGTTGGGTCTGCACGAAGGAGGTGCTGGTGGAGGCGGCGGCGGCGGCGGCGGTCTCAGGGTGGCGAATCATACCCGGGATGTGAGCGAGGAGTGGCCGCAGGAGGCGCTGAGGCATATGAATCTTGGTCGATGATCGCGAGGGCCTTGAGTGTACAGACAGCTTTCGGTGGCTCATTTGTTCACGGAGCACCGCTAGGACGTATGGCCCTGGTCGGCAGTGACGAGGCGTAAGGAGTATCACGCGGCACAATCCAGGGTCAGTGCGTTGAGGGTGCGATCCAGGTGGAGTTGGATTAGTCGAGGACCATGTACAGTCGGGACCATGACAGAACGATTGCATGCATTGTACGGAGTAGCTGGGTTTGGTTTGGGGCGTAAATTTGGCTATCTGCGACCAGGGCATCCGGCATCCTCGGAACGTGAGCTCGACGGATATGTCGGCTCGTTGGCGCTTACAGCAGTCTGGTGTCAGGGAGAAAAGCATGGGTGTTGGTCTGATGTAAAGTAATACGGGTTACGGCGGGCGTCACAGGGCCTGGATGTACCTTAGGCGAGCGTGGACCTGGCCTGGCCTGCACAGTATCATCACCTTGGGTATCACATCAGTTTGGTGATGGGAAAGGAACATGACGAGGTTATTAGGGTTCATTTTCTCTGCTGTTGCCGAACATTCGCCTTCCGCCCCAGGCAAGCTGACCACGTGTGGTCGCAGGATATATTTGTAACAGTGAAACAGCGGCAAGCCAAACGCCCTTCGAACGCCGCCCAGTGAATGCCGCTGAAGTGCTGCAAAGGAAAGGAATTCGCATCCCACTCGACCACGACAAGAAACTCATTGCGCCCAGATCCAGTACTCGGAGCTATACTGCACCTCAAACGCCGCCGGCATGCCCTGGCACGTCTTCGGCGGCTGCCCGCCCGCGGTATTCAGCCGGTAGACTTCCTGCAGCACCTGGCCCGCACTGTCCTTCGCATCCAACTTGAGCCATTGCACCGACCCGAACCCTTGGTTGTTGGTCCCGAGCAGAGCGTCAGAAGGGGCATTCGAGCCATTGGACTTCTTGAACCGCCCGGTCCCGTACTGGTGCAACGTGGTGTCCATGTTGAAGAAGGGTGTCGTGGCGTCGAGGAAGTAGTGGTGCCCGGACATATCCTGGTAGGCCGGGCTGCTCTCGTCGTCGGACGAAGGGATGGGGAGATCGAGGGCGATGGAGGGGAGTTTGGCGAGGAGGTCCGGGGTGTCGGCTGCGATGCAGCTGACGTTGAAGAGGGTCGCTTTGGCGCCGGTGGCGGTGGGGACGGCGGTGGCGTTGGTGAGGTCGCAGGTGTAGTTCTGGGTGCCGCGGCCGATGGCTACGTGGGAGAGGGTGAGGCCGGATGCCGGGGCGGGGAGGGGGGTGGGTGCTATTGGATCGTTAGTGAACGAGTTCTTGGATTGTTATCGATGCAGACTGAGTACGCACCAGCAGGCATCACGGCTTGTGAAAGATCGCAGGTCGGTGCGTTGGAGTCGGCGCCGGGGAACCTCTTGCCGAATTCGAGGTACGACGCCGAAGCCGATGGCGTCCACCATGGTCGTCCTCCGTGGTTGGCCCAGCTACCCCAACCGCCCCATCGTTTCTCTATCGGAGCAGCGGCGACGGCAGACGTCGCGAGTGCAAGCACGAAGCTTGCTTGTGTGAACAACATCCTTCCGTATGAGTTTGTCTCGTGGTCGTTGATCGTTAGGTTGTTGATGATGATGATGATGATGAGCAGCCACGAACGTTGATGCAACCCGCAGAGGAAAGCAAAGAATAAATAGGTCGGAGTCGGAGAGAAGGAGGATGTTGGTTGCAGGAATTGGAATAAGCATTCCTCTTGGATGCTTCCTCCGAGTCCATTCTATATACATGGCTGACACGGTACTACCCAAGAATTTGCTTGCTGCAGTCGGGCGGCTAACAGAAGAGTACAACTGCCAAAATAAGAATCTCACTCTCCATCTGCGCTGCAAGGCGGATCGCGCTAGACATGGGTCCGCATGGCTTGAGCTGGAGCTTGTCGTCGAGCCTCCATCTGAGCCGGGAGCAGACGCCTCATGTCAGTTCCTCATGTTGTTGGCCTGAAAGGCGTAGGAGAGTGTTATATCGGGGGACAGCCTTCCACACCACCCACCGTCCAGACCGGCGTACGCAACGATCTCTCGTTCTATCGAGCCAGCCCAGACATGGCGGGGCGGGGCGTCGCACAACGTTCTGTCGCTCGACAGATGCGGGCGGCGGGCGGCCACGACCTCAGGCTGCTCTCCAACCCGGCCGTTGCAGATCCTCACACACGCGAGAGCGGGAGGCTGCATTGCATCGCATTTAGCCAAGATATCTATAGAAAAAAAGCCCACTAATACCCCCCAATCCGGATAATTTAGCTCACTCTAACAGCGACGCATGGATCCACCGGGCGCTTAGCGATGGCAGAACAACTGGACGACAGCTCTCGCCCGCTTCAACACCGGCCGACAAACCGTTTCACCGCAGACGCAAAGCGGCAACCACGACCGTTTGCTCTTGCCGCTGCAGAACGCACATATTGCGTGCGTCCCGCGCTGTCGAGCCAATGGGAGACGATAGCGGGGTCCTGGCCGTCGGTCTGAAGCCCGGTCTGAGGAAGCGCTGGCGCTACGGCGACAGCTATATGGGTGGACGCATAGGCCCCGCCGCGGGCCCGGCAAGGTTGGACTCTCGTTCGCGAGCGGGCTGCCTTCTTCTTGGCCGGAGCACGAGGGCCACTACCTGTCTCGTTTAGATGGCGAGGGAGGGTGGTGGGGTGGAGGTGGCGAGCCGTACGTGACACCATGCTCCCACCACCGTCGTTTCAGACTTCGTGGTGGGGAGCGCGTGCGAGGGAACGGATGATCAGAGCTCCATGCTATCAGCTGGCTGCCATCGCCAACCACGAGGCAGGATGGCATGAAGAGGACTTCGATACTCTTCGCAATTGCCAGTTCGAGACGAAATGCTACGCCCACGTCCCGTCTCTATGATGTATACTTGCGCTATGCGAGCAAGCAAGACGCGACTGTTCGTAGCATATAGTGCTACTGTGTATACTTGCTCCACGCGAGCAACTAAGACACGGGCTGCTGTCGACAAGCATCTGAATTGTATGATGTTGGCGCGCGAGTCTGCGAGGCCGACGTCTTCGTGCAGCACCACCGAAGCTGACCTTGCGGATGACATTGCCGTTCGCGAGTCAAGTCCCGGTGTGCTGTCGTAAGATGCCTCGTGGCGAAGCATCCATCGGAGGCCGGTAAGTCAGGTATGCCGGTTCGAAGTATCTCCATCGACCAGCGGGAGCACACCGCAATCCCCCTCCCTCTCCCCCTCCACCGTCACTACCCTGCCCCCCGCCCCACCAACCTTCTCCCCCCACACCTCAGCCCACCTCAGATTCTCCACCCCCCTCAATCCCCTCACCACCCCCGTCTCCCTCCTCTCCCCCACCAAGCGGCGCAAAGCCTGCACCAGAAACCCCCCCAACAACTCCACGCTCCAGTCCTCCGGCACCACCTCCAGCACTTTGGCGACATCGAACCAAGCCCCAAACCGCTCGAGGAGTTCCGCTGTCCGCTCGACCCGCTCGCTGAGATCCTCCAGCACCAAAAACTCATGAAGTAAAGTGTCAAAAAGCTGGACCTGCTGCTCTCTCGTCGGCAGCTTAGCCCCCGACTCCGCTCCCAGTCCCCCAGAGCCAGGGTGAAAGATCCTCTCCCCACCAAGCAAACAGTACCGAATCGCGGTATCGTAGTCTCCCAGCCCATGCGTAAGCAAACGCAGCGCTTCCCCGTGTTTGCCTTCGCGAGCATTGAGAATGATCATCTCGGGAACCAGCTCGTTGCTGTAGGGTGCTAGGCGCTGACCCAAGGAATGGACGTCGTAGGAGGCCTTCCCCTCCGCCGCGCCGCCGCCGATGAGCTGGAGGAGGCGGAGACGGTTGTGCCACCATTCCGCGGGGACGGCGTTGTCGGTGATGAATTGCCGGTACGTCGGTTTCGGCGGGCGGAGGGCGCGGTACGTTTCGTAGCTCTGCAAGAGGATCCCTTTCGCTTCATCCGAACGCTCGAGTTCGGAGAGCACGGCGTCGAGGTAGAAGGCGATGAGGTCGTTGACGTACTGGCTGTGGTGCTTCCCGAAAACAAGGTGCTCGAGGTAGTCCTTCACCGCCCCGGGCGCTTTCTCCTTTAGTATCGCCACAGCTTCCTGAGGCTGGAACTTCACCCGACTGCTATCGTCCGCGAAGACCTGCACGCCCAGCTTGGGATTCCTAGTCGCGAGCCAGGCGCCGTACTCCTGCACTAATGTCGCATCCCGCAATTTGGCGAGGTACTTCCGCACATCCTGCTCGCCTTCGATCAGCTCGCCGCCGGCATCGTGCTCGCCTTCTAGGATGCTCTTCCATGTCGCCAGGACCTGGCTGGTCATCTTGCGGCTCTGGTATAATCGGCTGAGCATGTAGAGGCGGTGGTATTGCTCGAAGAGCTCGATGGCGCGCTCGAAACAGTCGACGCCGCGGTCTACTACGTCGTTTAGCTCGGCGCGGACGGAGCCCGGCGCCGCGGGACCGCGGGGTGTGGTCTGGTCTAGCAGGAGGAGGACGTGTAGTACAGCCGCGTCTACGGTGCGGAACACGTGGGCTTCGTCCGCGACACTGCCGAACCCTTTCTTCTTGCGCCAGGCAAAAAGGTAGCGCTTGATAAGCTGCAGTAAATTATCCCCGTACGCGCCCTTGGGGTCCTGGACCAGCTTCTCCGCGTCAAAACTTCCACGCAGCAGGACGTAGGTATCGCGCAAGCCCTGCGAGACCCAGATCCCTTGCTCGCCCGCATCCACCTCATCAGCCAGCGGTGCGACTAAACTTAAGATGGTGCGCGGGTCGATCTCGCCTGCCATGAGGGCCTCCTCGGCAAATCGCTTGTCGCGCTCGTACGCCACGATACCACTCGCTGTCTGCAGAACAAGATTGCCGAAGAGTAAGAGCGAGGCCTTCTGCCGAACGTACGTCAAAGTCAGGAAGTCGAGCTCCGTGGTAGCATCCTGGCCTCGGATACCGTTAACGACCCGCTGAACGGCAGGGACATCGATCGAGATACCGCAATCATCGGTCCGCTTTACGGCATCTCTGAGCTGCTTCTCCAGTTGCGCGATCAGTGCGTTGCGCACGACCCAGGAAATCTTGTCTTCGTGGTATAGCAGAATGTTCGCTGGAACATGCGTGAGCCGTGAGATGAACTTGTCTTCTTCTTGGTTGCGCTTGGCATCACTCTCCGCTTCCGACTCGGACTTTTTGCCGAGCGGCAGACGGCGAAGGCGAAGTGATGTACTAATTTCGGGAACAGCCAATTGCACAGAGGTTGAGACTCGACGTAGCCCGATGCCATAGTCGTCCGATACTTCACCATCTTCCTCATCAGAGGAAGTGACAGCAAGCCACTGCTTCGACATCTGCGCCTCGCCGGGTTCAGCATCCCATCGTTGGATCTCAATGGCGGTCGTCGGCTCTCCATTCACCATCCGCTTCACCAAAGCTAACACGTAGCCCTCCTGCACGCTCTGCTCCGGACTGTCTCCCGCGGCAGCGTCTTGGCGACCATCAAGTACAAGGGACGTGGGATACGTGCTGAACTCGACCGTACCACGTACGACATCCCCTTCCAGATTGACAAACATACCAACACCCGGCTCATCCATCTTCGTCCCCGTCGTGAGTAAGAACTCGTTGGGCGTCGGATTCGCTATGTTCGGCGGCAGACGTCGTGTCTGCACTTCCGCCTCCCCCGGTGCTTCAGTACTGGTTCGCGCAGAAGCTTCGCCGGACCCAGGCTTGGCGGGACTCTGATCACGACTCGAGGGCTGAGCAGGCGAGTCGGGTTGACGAGAAGAGCCTCTTGCCGGCCACCGCGAGCTACTATCTGGCCGCAAGCGATCGTTATTCTTCGGCTCCGCTCCCATACTGACATTGCGCTCATGTCCACGTCCCAAGCGGATCGGACTCGAAGACGAGAAGCTTCGAGACGCCTCCCTCGTCTTCGACGGCAGCGTCTTCGGCTCGTGCTGCGAAGTTTCCGGCGCACTCAGCGAGGTAATGGGAAACAACTCGTTCTTCCTCTGATTCACCACGTCCAGCAAACTGTACCCCTGCCCATCCGCCACACACGCCAGATCCCGACTCCGCTGTATCGCGCACACGCCACTCAACTCTATATACCGTATCTTCCTCGCTTCATCCCCAATCCTGATCAACCGTAGCCTCTGCTTCAGACAAATCACGATCACCGTGCCGTACGCCGCGTTGCCTCCCCAACTATGCTCCATAGCGTCGATGCCCCCGACCCACAGGCATCCCGGCTGCTTGATCTTTCCTCCGAAGGCGGGGCTCAGCTCCGGGAGGGTGTAGAAGGTGAGGGTGCCGTTGCATAATATACATGCTTTTTGCGCATGCGGCAAGAGCAGGATCTTCTTCACGCCCTTGTCCGCTCCTTCCTGTTGTGTGTTGTACGCCGGCTCCAACTTCGTGGCGAAGATGTACTGGGCCGCGGCGCTGTCGTCGTCGTCATCCGCCGCTGGGAGGGAGACATAGTGTAATACCTCGCCGGCGGAGGTGCCGATGTAGAGGTTGCCATTCCAGGTGTCGACGCAGGTGATGTACACTTTGCCGCCATTTTCATCGTGAACGCCGAGGGGGATGTCGCGGATCAGCTCCCGTAGGACGTAGGGGCCGGAGGTGTCTGTTGGTGGTGGTGCATTGGCTGCCTGAGCGCTGGTGGCTTCCATGGCAGCGAGGGATGGGTGGTCATCGTGTGCGTATCCGGTCTGTCATGACTGTGTCCTCTTCCCTTTCCCTGTCCCAAATCTCGCCCTTTCAATTGAATGCGCTCGGCGGAGGTTCATAAGGTTTGCGCTGGATGCTCAATCGCTTGGTGCCCGAAAGCTCACCTCCGAACTTCGCCGCACCTTGACCACTTGTACTACTGTATTTCGTTATCCCGAAACCACACCTGCACTCCAGTGTACGGTCAAGCACGCACCACGATCAACAACACGTCGGCCTCTCGACTACTCGAAGCTGTCACGTTCGTGATACAGCAGCCCGTACAGACACCCGGAAGCAATGCGCCCATAGTCAGACGGCATGGCGGAGACGACAGACCCCCCCACAGCGGCCGGCGCTACAGAACCCAATGGCACGACCACGATTAACCCAACAGATCACCCAAACGGCCAAGGTAGCAACAAATTCCAGCAAGCAATCGCCGCCTGGCGAAGCCTCGACTTCTCCCACCTCATCTCCACCCTCGACACCACCGCCTCGGACCTCGTAGCCCACCAGCACGACTCCCTCGTTCAGCGCAAAGAGCTCGCCCAGAAGACCAAAGACTTCCGGAAGCTAGACGATGGCGGCAAACTGGGCGAGATCAAGGACCTGCTCAAAGCCTACCAGTCCTATATCGACGCCCTCACCACCCACTCCAAGAGTGTGCAGACGGCCTTTATGCAGGCTTACTCCCCGTTGAGCGATGCACCGGACCCTTACCCGTTGTTGGAGGCGAGCATAGATTCGTTGGTCACGGCCGACGAGGTGGTGCCGCAGCTGGAGGCGGAGAACGAGCACTTGCAGCAGCAGGTCACGAAGCTGAATGGTCAATTGGAGGAGTCCGAGAGGCAGTTGGAAGGGGAGCGGACGAAGAGGCAGGCGTTTGAGGGGGCGCAGGATGATAGGATCAAAGAGGTGGAGGGGTCGTGGTCGGCCGTGTTAAGAGAGAAGGAGGAGAATTGGATTGCGAAGGAGAGAAACTTTGAGGAGAAGGTCGAGAGTCAGGAGAGGTTGCTGAAGGAGCTGAAGGCGAGCTATGAGGTTTCGCAGCGGTTGGAGAAGTCGGGGGAGGAGGCGCAGAATCTGGGTAGAGGTACCGCGACACAGGCGGAACTCGATATCGTCAATTCAGAGCTTGAACGATCGAACGTACGGTTAGCGGACCTTGAGGCTCGAAATGAGCAATTGCGCATCGAACTCGCTCAGTCAGCTGGCCAGGCACACAGCTCCAGCAGGAGCAAAGCAGTCGAAGATGATCCCGCATACCTCCGCTTGCGATCCGAGAACCAGATTCTATTACGCAAACTTGACTCTGCTCGCTACGACAAAGAATCCGAGAAGAGTGGCGTGGAAAGTAAGTTGCGGGCTCTCGAGCGCGAAATCACTTCCCTCAAGACAGACCGCGACGGACTGCAAATAAAAGTGCAGAAATGGAACGACTACGACAAAGTCAAACGTGAATTGGAAATGCTCCGCGCAATCGAGTTCGCCACCGTCGACGACGACGATGATGACAACGACAAGCACGACGGCGACCAAGTCACTGAACACGGCAACGGCACCACCCCCTCCGACACCCTCGAGCGCCTCCTCCTTACGCGCAACAAAAAGCTCACGGCTGACTTGACCGAACTCCGCGTCGCCCACAACGAACTGTTATTCCGCCTCGAAACTCTAGAAGAAGACCTCTCGACTACGCACACGGAGCTCGAAAAGTCACGTAAGCTCAACGCGACGCTGGAGAATGACTTGCAGAAGACACAGCAGGAGGCTAGCAATGCTTTCGAGACCATGTCTGTGGCTGGCACGTGGACGTCGCGGAACCCCACCATCAACAACAAATCTGTATACGGTAGTCGACGGGGCGCGCGGGGCGGTGGTACATCACCGACAAGCTCGATCATAGGCGGGTTCGACCCCTCATCCCTCTCCGGCACCGGCTCCCCACGAGGAGGTGGAGGCGGCGGAGTGCTGGATACACTCCGCGCAGGCGAAGCGGCCGCGGGCGGCGGCTCGGGTATCCTGCCAATGGTGACAGCGCAACGGGATCGCTTCAAGAAGAAAATCTCGGAACTGGAGTCGGAGTTGCAGAAGCAGTACCAGAGCGTTGCGGCGCTGAGGACGGAGGTCGCGGGGCTGCAAAGGGATAATCTGAATCTGTATGAGAAGACGCGGTATGTCTCGACTTACAATAACAACTCAGCGCATAGCCGGGCGCAGCAGGCGACGAGTGGCGCGAGTTATGGGGCGAATCCGAATCCGTCGACGATCAGTGTCGGTAGCCCGACGGGTGTGGCGGAGGACAGGTATCGGTCGGCGTACGAGCAGAATTTGTCGCCTTTTGCTGCGTTTAGGGGCAGGGAGAGGTGCGTAGTCCTGTTCTGTTCTTTACACTTCCATCACTTACCTCCATCACCTTCGCCTTCACCTCTACCTTGGTTTCTGGGGTATCAGATCAGACTGACATGGCCGACCTGACTGATTTACTAACCATCCGATCTGAACAGCGCCCGCGCCCTTAAACGCATGTCCCTCCCTGAACGGGCCGTCTTCCAGCTCACACGCCTGGTCCTCGCTACCCGGACGAGTCGGAATTTATTCGCGATGTACTGTTTGGGATTGCATTTGCTGGTTTTCATTATGTTGTTCTGGGCTGGCGCGGGGAATGTGGAGAAGCACGCTAGTCACCTCGGGGCGGCGGCGGGAGTTGGAGTCGGAGGGGTTGGGGTGGGGACGGAGCATGGAGGGTGGCGGGAGGAAGGGTTCGGGGGTGAGACTGGGCGCTGAAGGCTGAGGGATGGTCGGGTGATGGTTCTTGCTGGGTCGCCTGCCAGCTCAGCTCCGCAACAGTATGCGGGCTCTTGTGGCTGTTTAAGGTTAGGCTGCCAAAGGCAATGTCACACCTGCTGTCCATCCTGAACACCTGCCAGCAGATCTGTAACGACGCCCTGCTCAAGGTCTACGCTTGGACTGGCTTCAAGGCTGGGATCAAGGACCATAGCGCCCTGCCATTCTTCCGCTGGCGCCGCAATAGCAGTCAATAACCTGCGGCGTTGGGAGAAAACCGTCGAGGAGCGTCTGCTGACCGAGCAGGAACAGTAAGTCAGAACGGCCTTAGAGGGCGGTGTTGGTCAGCCATGAGATATTGGACCGAGGTGAACGGTGGCGGCAAATATCGGAGGGTCAGTCAACGTAGCGGGGAGGTATGTGGGGGTTCGTCGAGGATAGGAGAAGTATAGGGGCATCGATAAAGACTCATGTATAGCTCTGCACACGAGGTGCGTGGAGCTGAGCAAGGCGGTAGGAAAGGTTAATTGATCGATCAACACTACGCATCCGATCCAGTCCGCTTGAATAATGAGGATGTGAATGGGCCCGTATACCCCCGGACAATGGGGAGAGGTGGAAGAGCCCTCGAATGTCGTTTCGAGCTTCGACCCAAGGGCACATCATTGCAGGCGAGGCAAATATGAAGTCAGTGCCATGCAACGCGTATGCACCGTAGAGAAGCCGAGTACTCCGGACTCCCTATGCATACCACTGCAACATCGCTCAGCGTACGAAAATCGGCAATGAGCTCTCACCATCGCATACGACTGTGAAACAAGAAAAAGCGGGCAAGGGGGTGGGATAATCCCTAACGGGTACTCTTCGCAACATATCTATGCTGGCCAGCCCCCCGCCTCCCGCCCCCCCCTGAAGCCCGACGTCATCCTACCCTCCTCTTTGACGCCTCCAGCTATCCTCCTCTTGACCTCCTAATCGCTATGCTTACTTGCTCTAAAAAAACAGACCGCTTCCGGGTCCTAGTCCTCGTTCGACGACAGACAAATGCGCGCGACAGCCATTCGGGTATCTGGCGGTGGTGGTGGTGTTTCGTGGTCGTATCGGGGCGTACAAGACGATGATGTTGTTGTTC
>NAJQ01000752.1:0-14048 GCA_005059865.1 Friedmanniomyces simplex
TACCCAACCATCCACCACCCCAACAACACCCCCCAGCACACCAACGCCACGGGGTTCAGCACAAACAGCACCACGGGCGTCGGACCGATGAGCGCCATGACGACGTTCTGGGCGCAGCGGGACTGCCATTGCTCGAAGCGGGAGAGGGTCGTGTTCAGGCGGGCGGCGATGTCGTCGAGGGTCGGGGTGTTTTCGGTGTTGTACCAGCCGGAGGAGGTGGAGGAGGAAGGGGGGGAGCGTTTGTAGGGCGGGCGTTGTTGGGTGCTAGTGCTTTTAGAGGAGGGGGGTTGGCGAGGGTATGGTTTGGTGGTGTTGGAGGTGGGGGTTCGTTGTTGGTGGTGGTGGGAGGTTGTGAGGGCGAGGTCGGTTGGTGGGCGGCCGTTGAGGGCTAGGGAGTGGGAGTTCATGTTGGGTTTGCCTTCCTTGTCGTTTGTGCTGAAGATGTTGTGTGCTGTAGAGGAAGAGTTCGGCGGATATCGTGGGACAGCTCTCCTCTTTATACTGTCCGACTAAGGTGTCGACAATCGATGGACGTCCTCAAATGACCAGCGTATAGACGGGCTGACAATTGGCTGGTCGGGCGTTGGTCGATTCGCGTGGTGTATTTGAGACCGGTATACTCGGGCTTGAGACTGTCTTCAGTAGTGATGATGATGTTAGTTGCTACAAAGGTCGCTCAAGCAACAGATGAGTACATGTAGTGTTGTGGTGAGACCCTGTCTGGCCTTCTCATCGCACTTGCCCAGCTCAACAACCATAAACCCCCTCATCCCCTCCTCACTCGCTCACGAATACAATAACATCAGGGCATCCTCCCCAAAGACCGTCATGTCCTCCAGCAGTCGTCAACATGTCGTGCACATGCCCGCAGCAGCCCGCCGCTATTCGTTCCCCTCCAGCTCCATCTTTCTCAGCGAAACGGCCGGACTAGGCTTTTTGGGGAAAGGTACTGTAGCCAATGGGAGGCAAGTATGAGAGCACAGGGCAGGCCTTTTGGCTTTGGGCGGCTTTTCGACGGGTATACCGGTATTAACTGATGGTCTACTTGAACTGAGGACTACTGACTGTCAGTGTGGGGCTGGTTTACTGGAGATGCAGAGGAAGATGTCGTGATAGGAACCTGAGTGACGGAGTTCCGCCCTTCGACGACTGTGATACTCGAGAGCGGCCTCAAGCCACCACAAGCGAAGCGCGAGCGAATCCGTGTCCACCTCTCGTAACATGCTGATACTCTTCCCTCCGAGTGTACATACGACCGAGCCCGCAGCGAAACAAAGTAGCTTCGAAGCCAGCGAAAAGGCCAAGTCACCCAGCGCAACACTCAGCGGCCATGCAGTCCATTGAGACCCGACGCCCTGCTAATGGGTGGAGGCATACCCGCACGTCCGACATGACCCCCAGGCTGCCGTCCCATCTTGACGCCCGCACTCATACCGTAGCCCGCACCGTTGCCGTAGACATTCGGATCCACGTTGTGCAGCGGCGGGCGATATCCTGAACCATGATGGATCCCGTCGCCACCAACACCGTTCGCCTTCATCGCCGTGCCGTTGTGGCTGTAAAGTGGCATGCGCTGACGATGGCCAGACGGTGTCGTCGGAACGCTCGCCAAAGGTGCGCTGCCTGTGGGGCTCGTCAGCAAACGGAACGAATACATGGTGTACGGCGAAGCTCACGAGAAGTTTGCAATCCCGCCCGGCCACCAGCACTCTGCTGCTCCCACGCCTGGATCGTCCGGCTGTACCCTCCACTACCACCGCTGCCATTGCTGCCACGGCTATGTACAGGCTGGCCGCTTCGGTTGTGGTGACTGCCGGGTGCATTCTGCCGGGAAGCCGCAGCTCGAACGGCTTGGTCGGCATCATGGTCGGCGGCCATCTCGAGACCCGACGTGCTTTGTTGATGCCTGATCTCGTGAAAGCGCCGCAGGAGTTGCTGTTGCTGCTTCGTCTTCTCTTTGTACTTCTCCGCGAGGTCGTGGTTCTTTTGCTCCAGGGCCTTCTGGTCGACGTGCATGGCTAGAAAGCAATTGTCAGCTGTGCGCATTGCGGCCATCCACCGTCCTCGACAAGACGTACCCTCAAGCTTATCCCGCAGGCTCGTAATCTCCGAATTGGCATCATGAATAATCTTATCCATCTGCGAGCTCAGCGTAGCATACTTGTCCGTCAGACTCCTCGCCAGAAACTCCTGGTAAATACTACTCCCCAAATCAGCAAAACGCCCACCTTTACCTCACGATCTTCCTCTCAACTCACATCTCCTGCGCCGTCTGATAACTAAAAAACGCCAGCGCCCTCCCCGCGCACTCCATCACAATCATCGGCGACAAGCCGCTCAGCACGCTCGTCTTGTAGTCCTCCGCGGGATTCAACTGCGTGACCACCGCATCGTCCGGGTCACTCAGCTGTGTCTCGCAGGCCGGGCAGGCGCGCGCGGCGGCGTGGCCCGCGAGCCCGAGGGCCTCGGAGCAGGGCACGCAGAAGATGTGGGAGCAGTTGGTCACTACCGCGCGGTCGGCGAGGGGCGCGCGGCAGGTGAGGGAGTTGCAGCGGAGGGTGAAGTCCATCGGGATGGGTGCGCAGGTGTGGTGGGTGTGGTGTTGTGTTATATTGTTCGATGGGGTGTAGTTTGATTTGAGTACGGTAATGTTGAGGTCGAAGTCTGATGAGACCGCTTTCTCGAGAAACGGAAGGAGCGTCTGAGGCTCGCGCCTGCCCAATGGTACAACATCCGGATGAACCGAGGGGCTGTTAGGATGATACTGATACATATACTATCTGTCTACTTCACTGCCTGGTGTCTGCCGGTAATAAGCTTTTGCGCCGCGCCCGTCGCCATTCGACATACGAGACGAAGCCAGATACATCTCTCTCCCCAAGATCCGTCATCGAAGAACCTCCCAATCACCTCCTCGCACGCAAAGTAGACCAAGGCCGTTCAGGAAAGAGGGGGGTGTGTGTTGTGTGTATGCAAATCAAGAGGGTATATTCGTGAACCAATGCCTCTCCAATCCAAAAGCGCTACCCAAGAAACTCGTGCGCCCTCTCCCCTCTTACGCGCCACGCACCCCAACACCGTATCCGGCGACGACCAAAAACACACAAGGCTTCATCTCTTCTCTTCTCTTCTCGACCAGCCCGCATCATCATTGGGCCGCCGTCTGCCGCATCTGCTGACTGCGACGGGACTCCAACCCCCGCGGGCTGAACTTCGTCACGGGCTCCTGGCCCTCCTCGAGCCCGCCATCGCCCACGCTCTCCGGCCCCAGGATCCGCGTCGGCATCTCCGGGATATCATCCTCCTGCACCTTATAATGGCTCTGCAGACTATGCCTCTGCGGCGTCGCGGCTGTGCTTTCGCTGCCCACGCTCATGCTCGTGGAGCTGCGATCGTGCACTAGATCCGGCGTGGGCGGCAGATTGGACGACCGCTTCGGGTGCAGGTACCCGGTCCCCTCGCTCTGCGCGTCGCCGAACTCGGACTCGGAGCCGTTGGACTGCTGCTCCTGGGACTCGCCGTCCTCGGACTGCGGCGCGAGGGTGGCCTTGACGGCGCGCTTGCCGCGCCGCTTGCGCCCGGACTCGGAGCGCGGCTCGTCGTCGTTGCCTTCCATGCTCACGCTCTCGGCGCGGCGGGCGAGGTCGAGGCCTTCGACCGCCGCCGCGCACTGCTCGGAGATGTTGCGGATAATGTAGGCGATCGCGTCGGTCTTGTCGCGGAGGTGGCGGTCGGCGACGTCGGTCATGCTGAGCTCGGAGACGCGCTTGCGGGCCGCGGCGCTGTTGAGGAGTCGGGACTCCATGGCCGTGGAGGCACGCTCGGCGTCCGTTCGGCTGGACTGTCTGGTGCTGGAGCGCGACGAGGAGACACCACGGCTGGCCGGCATCTCGGACTCTTCGCGGTACGCCTTTGGCCCCTCCGTGGCGTCCTTGTTGATGGTGGATTCCGGCATGGCGTCTTCCTCGCCGATATTGAGCTCCCCGTTCTCCGCGAGAGACTTGACGATGTGTTCCATGTGATGAGCCTGCCCATCGATCAGAGCGCGGAGATGCAGCACAACGCGCTGAGCCTCATCACGTTGGCGCAGCAGAGTCGCGTTGGTGTGTTGCAAGCCAGACAGGTCCTTCTTGTTCCTCTTCCGCTCCCTCTCCAGCTCTTCCGCGATCTCCTGTTGAAGCACGAGTGCTTCCAATGCATCATCTCTCTGCTTCTCCGTGGTGCCCAAGCGAACCGTGAGTCTGGCAGAGTCGTCCTTCTGCTGGTCGATGAGGGTCGTAAGCCTGCGGTTCTCACGCTTATGCCCCTCGATCTTGATCTTGAGCTCATTCGTCTCCTTGGTGAGCTGCTCCGCAAACGCCTGGAACTTGAGGAACTGCTGTTTCCAACTCTCCAGCTCCTCCACCAAAAAGTTGTTGCGCTTCGTGACCTTCGTGAGCTCCGTGTCCATGCGGCCCTTGAGATTGATAAAGTCCTGCCACGCCTCCATAGCATCGCGGGAGTACTGGTTGCGCTCGCGTACAATCTCGTTGAGATGGCGCATCGACACCTTGGTCATGAGCGGCTTCTTCTGAGCCCCGCCAAAAACGACTTTGACGCCTGTATTTTTACCCTAGGGAGAACGTGTTAGCGGGCCTTCAATTGTCCAAACATAAATGGAATACATCGTACCAACTTCTCACAAGCGTGGTCCATGACCTTCATCACCTCGTCCTGGTTCCACCAACCCGGGTCCTGTACGCTCTCCACCTCGCCACGCATGACGATGATCTGGCCCGCAGGGATGAGCTTGCCGCCGCCGTAAGCCGAGCGAAGATGTTGCGGGACGCCGGAAGGAGCGATGTCGCCGTTGAGCGAGTCGGTCATCCGGCTGATAAGCTTCGAGCGTTGCTTCGCCGACCAGGCGGTGGGAGGGCTGGAAGTCAGTACGAAGTTGCGGTCCAGGTCGACCACAAGGGCATCGGATGGTGCCGTGAAGAGTGTCCTACACTCTGCGGTGATGCCAAGTATGTACGGGCCAGGCTCCTGAACCAGATCTTTGACATGGCGGGCGTGGACGACGGGGACGTACAATCCGCTCCACTCGTAGACTCGAACCAAATAACGGACAGTCTCGGCAGCCACAGTAAGCATGGCCGGGTAGTGGGAGATGAAGATGATGCGACGTGTTGGCGACACTGCCGCCTCGAGCACACCGACGATGTTCGGGATGGACAAGCAGCAGAACAGCGGCCACATCGCGAAGTTCTGGAAGCCCGTAGGCGACGCGGGGAACTGGTAGCAGAGTGCGTAGTCCTTCATGTCGATGCGCACCAGGTCGTTCAGTCTCGGAGCAGGGAAGCTCAAGATGCGTGACACTTCCTCCGCGTGGAACAGGTTCGTGGCCTTGTTCCAGTGGATCCACATGCCACGTAGGTAGTCGCCAAGAAGATTGTAGAGCGGGTACCTCGAGAGGAAGCTCAGGCAGTACGGGATCCAGTAGGTCTCGCTTGGAGTGTCGTAGTAGTCCGACTCCGTGCGTTTGCGCAGGTCGCGGATCGTCTCGGCGCGCTTCTCATCTGCGCGAGACCATACACGGAGCGCGATGCCGTAGAGGGTGTGCGATGAGTCCTGTTGCAGGACGAAGGCGTGATGGACGCAGTGGGGTTGGCTGCTGCCGGTGCATATCTCGACGTCGTGAGGAAAGCAAGCCTGCGCGACGTCAGTTCAATCCGAAATCGACTTAACCACACCACGGAACATACCCTCATTGCCGAATGCAACGACCTAGCAATTTCATTGTCTTGCTCAAGCCTGGGACTGCTTCCAAGGATCTCCGGCAGCCAGAATTGACCCACGGCACCCTTCATGTGCCCAATCTTCCCCTGCGGTGGCGGAGGAGCCTTGACCCATTGAGACGGCTCCCTGCCGACACCGCAGACCATGTACGCATGCGTGAGCGTTTTCGGTGCGCGCTGCCCTGGCTTCGGTTGGTTCATCGCACCCGGCATCGGCTGCGTGATCCGGGAGTGCAGCGATGAGGTGCGGTTCGGGATGATCAGATTGTCGTCGTCACGGCTGGCCGGGCGAGACTCGCCGGAGCGCGGCCTCGAGGTGAAGGACGGCGGCATGGTGGGATCGCGAAGGCCGCAGCGAGGATGTCAACTCAAACCCCCAATGGCGCGCTGCCGGCACGCGTTCAAGATCGAGCGTGGGCGTTTGCGAAAGCTCGACTCGCACCGCGACACACACACAAGACGTCAGCAGCGATGGCACGTACAGTAGTAGAATTGAGCAAACGACGGAGGGGGAAGGGAAGAAACAACAGCAAACGCGCAAAGGTTGAGGGCGTCTGAGAGGCAAGGAGGCCGTGGCTAAACCTTGTCCTCGTCGCTCCCGTCCACTCGATCAAGGCGGTTAGTGCGAGATCCAGCGTGCGATGATGCAGGGCGCTACAGGGTACGGCTCCCGATCATGCAGTTCCGAATGGACTCGGACCACATGAGGAAATGCGCTGGTTGTAACCTTGTCCGCCGGTGCTCCCTTGCAAAGTTGCCCGGCTGCTGCGACTCCGCGTCAACGTCCGGGATGCTGTAATTGTCTCAAGCACTCCGTAACGTCGGTCGCTTAAACACTGGCGGCGTCTCAGCGTCGGTGGGGAATAGATGGAGATCGGCGCAGTCTCAGAACCAGAACCGCGACCGGCCCGCTTTGGGGTAAAACCCCGATATCCGTAGAAAAGGGGCAAAAAACGCCTCGGAATCAAGACCGGCAGACCACGACTCGTACATGTACACTAGTAGCCGCTGCACGTTCGGGTTTGGCGGGCGACGACATGTCTCAGAGGCACACCTCGTTAACAACTGCCGCGAATCCGCTGTTTGTTAAACATTCCATGTCATCTCACCTGTGCTTTCATGATATCCATCTCATCAATGGTAATATTACGTGTCGGAGCGAGAGTGCCCCGTACCCTATACGAGCAAGGGTATCCGATTCCGGCCCACCGGGGTGTACCGCTGGTAGAGGTACTGATCTTATCATCACCATTCCCGCGGGCTGCATGCATGCACATGCGAGTTGCAGGTCTCGTCTCGTCATGACTTTGCACCTTGCTGAAGTGCTGGCGTCAACGACTGCTCGCATAATAGAGATTTCGAACCAACGTGCTGGTGAATAATGGATGAATGAACCGCGGTATCGAATCGGGAAGGCGCAGCGTTTGGTGTGTCGCTCGGCAGACCGCAGGCTGCTGTCGTGTCGCAGACTCCTCCTCGTTTGTGCTGACCAGACAACGACTTGCGGCCCTGACTAGCGGGTAATCTCTGCACCACTAAGCCGAGTCTTGGCGGGAACCTTCACGTTACCTCTCGAAGGTACAGCCGGAGTCAGAGATCCGGTTGCCAGATCCTTTTTAGTGTGGGAAGCAGGAAGAAATGAGCGACTAGGAGTTGAACACTTTGAACAAGTGAAGTCGAAGAGCAGCAGCCCGCAGAGTCGTCGCACGTGGCGCGAAGCACGCGAGGGAATTTCGAGTCGTGTACCGTCCTGAAACATCAACCAGCGGCTTTAGACTTCGGCCCGTACAACCACACCATCGGCACGTTCGCGCACACAGAGTGACACACTTGGAGGACATCCGGGTTAGGCGCTCGCCAACGCCCGCACAGCCTGCTTGCCGTGTGTGAGACGGTGTGTCAGACTCGGGTCTGTGAAGACGAAACGGCACCAAAGTACTCCGTACCTACCGCACAACGACCCCATCAGCGGGCCCACCTAACGTGGGCAGACGACGGTGGTGATCATGTCTCAGCAAGGGCTATTGTCCGATCTCTGCACTGTCTGGTAGGCCGCGCATTTACCCATATCGTCCTAACACCCTTGACGCACGAAATTCACGTGCTTTGTTCCTCTCTATCCTCCCCCCTGCTGACCCACCGCCAGCTACACCGAAAAGCCAAAATACAAGTGTCCAAGATGCAAAGGCCAGACATGCTCCCTCCCCTGCTACAAGAAGCATCAACAACGGGCCTCCTGCAGCGGCAAGCGAGACCCCGCCGCCTACCTCAAGAAAAGCAAACTAGCGACCCCCTCAGGCCTCGACCAGGACTTCAACTACCTCAAAGGCATCGAACGTCGCATCGATCATGCCAGTGAGACTCTCCTGAAGCCTGCGGAAGAGGGTGCGCATCAGAGCTTCCGCACGGTGGCGACTGGGTGGCGACCGGACAGCAGGCTTCAGCGGTATTTGGCTGAGAATTGCATCACGCTTGAGCGGGCGCCGAAGGGTTTGCAGAGGCAGAGGGAGAATAGGACGCGGTCGACTAAGAGTAATCGGGTGCTGTGGACTGTGGAGTGGAGGCTGGAGGGGGGCGCGTGCGCGGTTCAGCACGACTGTACCGAGAGCAGCACGCTCGGCGACTTGTTCGCTAGGTCCAGCATTGGCAAAAAGGGTTCTCGAAGTTCACGTGCAGATGAAGGGAACGAGCGGCAGTCTAAGCGGCGCAGGCGTCTTGAAAAGGCTGCCGCAATTTCGGAGGTCGTCTCTGCTGACACAGTCACCGGGCTGAACGTTGACCGACCTGCCCCGGAAATGGATGTCAGAGCCAAGGACACAAAGGTGGAGTCCGACGGGATAGAAGTCGGCCAGGCAGACTCTTTCGAGCACTCGGCTTCTGGCGCAAGTGACCCTGCAAGATCAAGACTCGAGGAGGCTCAGCTCAAGCGCAGCTATCCCGTGATCGACTCGGGCGCGGCCGATCGAGAAGCTCAGCCCGACACCACCCAACCTCCAAGACACTTCTACCTATTCCGGCCAGCTACAGCCAGTGCCTCGAAAGTGCTGATTCCGCTAGACGGCAAGGCCACATTGACCGAATGCCTTGCCAACCGCACCATACAAGAGTACCCTACCGTGTTTGTCCTTTCGAACGGTCCGGAGGCCTTGCCCGCAGGTTTCATGCTACACGATGATTACGTGCGGATTATGAAGGGAGAGGATGCCGAACTCGCAAGACTCCAGCGCTCGACCGCTGGGCAACGTGGAGGCCCGGAAGGTGCTTCAGAGGGTCCGAATATGGAAGCGGACGCAGGTCCGCTGGACGCACAGGGCATTCTCAACATGCTCAAGCGTGATGTCCGAGCGTGAGTACCTTGAGCGGCTAATTAAAGCAGTTGCAAATCCTTTACCGCTGCATCACGGCTCAACTCACGTAGAGATAGCAGCACGCCAGTGTTGCCATTTGGTAAAGAGAGGGAGGACTACTAATCGCGGTGTATACTGGTACATAGTCGATGGTCGTCGGAGGTCGACGATGAAACAACGTCGGCGGATATGGGTGAGGCGTGACAGGTACTGCTTTGTTGGAAGCTCAGCTGCATATCTAGCTGGCCTTTGCATTCGCGCAAACCAATTTTCTCGTACCATCTCATGGTTTCGTCATCCGTATGCTGATCAAGTGAATTCGTTCTCCCATGTTGCGCCGAAGCGGGAAGCACGTAGACGATGCCAAGCTTTGGCACGCTGACTAAGGTAAGGTAGCGAGAGCTTGGACTACGCGTCGCATGTGCCTGAAAGGCACGCATCAACTCACTTACCATCAAACACATCACCAACCACTGCTGCCATCTCCGAGCTGCTACTGAATCATAACGCACCTCCCATCAAGACACTCTAAAGCCCGAGCCACCTAGATAAAAGAGGCTCGACCGTACTAAACCACTACCACATCCATCATGGTACACAGCCTCACTCATCCATCACACAGCTTGCAAATCCCACTAACACCCTCCCAGTCGCTCCGCATAGTCCCCTCCGCCCCACACCCAACCTTCACCTCCACCTCCCTCGGCGCCCCTTCCGCCCCGGGCGTCCACGACACCCTCCGCGCGAACCTCTCCCTCAGCGCCCCGCCCCCCAAAGCCGCCTCGGCCTCCACATCCACATCCACCAACCCACCACCAACCCACTCCTTTCACCCCCTCGAGTCCCGCCTCTCCCGCTGGCGCGCCCAGCAGGAAACCCTCAAGATGGAGCTCCTGCGCCGCCAATTCGGCATCGCGGAGCCCGTCAAGCGCGGCATGGAGATGAGTATTGTGCTGGCTGGGGAGTGGCGGCCCATGAGTCTGGGGTTCGGAAGCGGGGGAGCGAGTGTGCATGCGGATATTCTGGCGGGCAGGGATGCGGAGATTGGGTGGGAGGATGTTTTCACCGGAGCGGAGATGGGGGAGAGTGTGGATTTTCATGTGGAGATGGAGGGGCGGTTTGGGATGGCTTGGTAGGTTGATGGGTATGGGTGGGATACTGCCATCTACGCTACGAGGTACGCGACGTGAAGTTGCTTGAGGTGCTAGAAGGGTCTGAGACGTGCTTCACGCACTACGAGGTGAGGATCATGCGGGTGGGGAGGAGGAAGATGAGTGTACAACAGTTGGGGAGCCTGGCTTGCTTGCCTTTCACTGTACCATAGCAGCGCAAGGCGGTGAGAGCCTGCGTGCTTCTCTGTGCATTAGTAACGGACTGTGTAACATCACCGACCTGGCGCGGTTCAATTGCTGTCCCCGCGTTGGCTTCTCTAAGAACATGGAGTGATGGAGAAAGTATCGCTTGATAGCACCTGCGCAAGTGGCCAGACTCCCCGCGGTGTCAAGTCCTCATTTGTTGCCGCTCGAGGGTCTCTCAACGGTAATCGATGTATCAGCCGCGATACCGCAAGCCGACTCCTGGCACGCGACGTTCCCGGACGCACACTTCCACCTTTGAACCAGCTTCTCCCAGACCAAAAAGGTCGTCAAGACGCTGCAGGACGGAAAATGCTTTCGTTCAAGTTTGCAGAGATTGCCCGTACTAAGCTGAACCACAAACCCCCCCCCAGGCAGCCCTGACGACGACGTTCATCTATCACTACACCCGTCCCACCCCGCCCCCCAAAAAATGATAGCCCCATCCATCCAGTCAATCAATCAATCAATCAAATCAAGTCAAGTCAAATCAATACACCCCCAACCCGCCAAAAAAAGGGGCACCACAAAACGCCTCGCGTGTAATTGCTCATCAACGTCCGATACAACAAAACGCTTCCGCTTCCCCTTCCCCTTCCGCTTCCCCTTCCGCTTCCCCTTCCGCTTCCGTCCACACGCCTGGCCCTGCCTGCATACACCCCAGCCAGCCACTCTGGCCTTTTCGCAAGCTTCCACCAGTGTTTCCCGAACGGGTTCCCCCGGCGCGCTCGCGCGTTCGGGGTTGCTCTCTCTCCTCCCACACGATCAGTGGGCGCTTGGAGAGGTGGCCACGGTTCAGCCCATGCGCGATCGATCTCTAAGGGGTTTGGGGGGGGGAGGGGCACTTGCGAGGCAATTCAGAAGTCGTCCGGAGAAGCTCGGGGAAAACTTGGACGTGGGGTGCTCCGGGGTAAGGGCAAGCGTCGAGGAGCCCTGTCGACTTATCCCTTGAAGTGTGTGTAGGGCACGCGATATGGTGCTGTATGGGGGCCCTCCTTGACGCGTTCCATTACCCCCTTTGACCCTTTGACAAGGACACGCATAGCAAGCACGACGGTGTGTGTGTGTTGTTTGCGCTGTCATAATATAACGCAGCGACAACCCGCGCCGCTCTCGCCTCCATCGCGCGTGCGTATCGAGCCGCCCTTGCCCGCGTGCTTGCCGGCCGTCTCCTCGTCCTCGCCGAAATCCGCGGGCTTGACGGTCATGTGCACCACATTCGTCTTGTCCATGCCGAAGGAGTATTCTAATCGTCATCACGCACACAATTAGCACTCTGCTACCAAGCCGCGATGAACTTCAATAGCTCAACCTACCATTCAGAGTCTTCTTATCATCCACCATCTTCCCCATCGTGATCAGCCGTATCGCACTCGGACTCGCCGGTCTAGGCTCCCACTCCTTCCGCCAGTCCGTCCAGATCAGCTCTTTCAGCTTATACCCCGTAATCGCCATGGGGTCGAAACTGCCGTCGCCCGAGGGCGATTTGGCAACCGTGTTGCGGTTGGTCAGGTATTTCTCGTCGATCTTGTAGGGGTGCTTGGCGCCGGTTGTGAGCATCAGGTTGATGTTCAGCGCGGGGCCGGCGGAGGTGGAGGTCAGCATGAGGGGGGCGGAGAGGTCGGCGTCGGTCGCGGGGCCGAGGGCTTCGGTTTGTTTGCGTGTGAGGGGTGAGGGAGAGGGTGCTGCTGCGGTCGCGGGCTCTGATGGACTCGCTATCGATGTGGTCGGTTGTGGATCAATGGCAGGGGCGGAGGTCGTCGGCGCTGACGCTGGCGATAGTGAGTTGTTGGGCTGCGCCATCGAGTTGGTCGGACCTAATCGGTCGAGTGGATGGGACTCTGATACAGGCGCTGATGATGTCGATGGCAAGGCGTCCATCACTACCGGTGCTCCTCCCATTGCTTGCTGCGCTCCGCTAGTGGTGGGGGGTATGCTGCCATCCGCCCCTTGTTGTGCAGCCATGGCCGTCTTGTGTGCGACTTCACTCCTCACGCCCGCTCTCGTCCGTACTCTCTGTACACTCTTCTGACTTCCGAAGTATTCCGGGTCCGGTGCCTCCGGTGATGGGCGGAGATGGTTGGTGCACGATGACCAAGATACCAATGGAGGGATGACGTGGTGGCGCTGACGAGGCGATGCAGCAGCTGTGGGAGCGGATCGGAATGGTGAATGTGAATGGAAGAAAGGGCAGTGCCTTTAGCTGTGTCCGTCCGGCGGTGGTAGCAGTGTCGAGAGTGATGTTTGATGTTTGATGTGTGATGTTGGATGCTTGCTTCCAAGATTGGCAGCCGCGGGCGGGATGCTTGGATGGGGAGACGACGACGCAGATGCTCGCCCAAAGCGGGAGTTACGGCACGGATATAGATCGCTCTCGGCGTGCTCCACTCGGATGTATCCCAGCTCAGTATGTATACAGGTACCAATTGACGATTATCCTGCAGTCTTCGGTCATACGTGAGCATCTCACGTCACAAGCCTGCCTGCTCCTTCCGCGGTTTTACGTCTACGTACACGAAGTACAGCACACTTCCCCCTCAACTCGTCGCCCCCCGATCTCCACCCGTGCAATATGTCTCGCGGGGGATCGTCTCAAGCGGCCGCCAATGGCATGTCCAAGCGTTTCTCGCCCACCTCACTCCCTTCATACTCCAGGGACCAGGAACAAGTCAGACGAGCCGCGGCGAGTGATAAGCCACCAGGCCACGTATGTCACGGAGAGACGTGAGGTATATGTAGTAGTATAGTACGATATGCCTCTGATGCTCCCCGATCGAGCCCGAAGGCATCCCGGCCTGGTCTTCGCAGTAGCACCCGTGGACCTTCCAACGACTCTTCAAGCTCAAGAAGCATCCAAGGAACGTCGCCTTGCATGCAGCGGAGTAGGTGCGTGTCTTTCACCTCCCCGGCTCTCTCCGGTGCACCTATATACGCCATGATGCCGCGTTGGTCACGGAAAAATAGAATGTGAAGAAATGTTCGCCTGGTGTGGCGACCCCTGCTACACTAGCTGCGCCCCCAGATGTGTCATTCCATCGTAGTAGAAAGAAAAGAGGACTGGAGTCGAAGAACTCAGCCCCATCAAGTCCCTTCATTCGTATGCACATCGCTATCGAGGCTCGTATATCGCTCTCCCCTATGAACCATCGTCTGAGCGAGCGAGCAGAAGAGAGCAGCCTCTACCCAAGAGTACACCCTGTCTCCGCCTTCACCCACCCCGTCAACCGATTCGCCACATCCGCCGCATAACAGTGCGTCGCGATCCCATCCTCCAACAACCCCGAACTAGCCACGGACCCACTGTTATAGATCCGCGCCGCCTTGTAATACTCGCTCACATCCGTCGCCTTGCTCTCGCTCATCGTCTGCTGCAGCCCATCCCCCGCCGCGGTGCCCGTGCTGCCGTCCTTGATCATCTGCGTGATTTCGTCCGAGGGGCAGGGGTTCTGCACAGCGCCGTTGTTGCAGGAGCCCGTGCCGGCGTGGGATTGCATCAGGCCTGGGTTGGTGACGCCGTAGTTGGTGGTCGGGGCGCGGACGCAGCCTTTGGATTCTTGCATTGTGATTGC
>NAJQ01000753.1:0-14040 GCA_005059865.1 Friedmanniomyces simplex
AGACGGCGATCGCAGGCGTAGGCTTGAGAAGCTGGAAGCCGCTAGCAAGAAGATTGAGAGGGTCAGAACGCTGCTGATACCGCGTTGAGGGCGCCCGATTTTGTGCCAGTTGATTTCGCAGAGAAGGTCTCGCGAGCCGGAGGACCCAGCCAGCACCCTTGATGGGACACACCATCAAGACACCTGGAGCCCGCGGCTGCTCAACTGCCTGTTCCGGTCCCCGGTGAATGGTAAGCCAAGCTGTGCCACGGAGTGTCGTTGCTGCGATTGCGTTCACCGATGGCGAAGCTGCTACTCGGAGCTTCCCGAGGCGACAGGGATGGACGAGAGGCTCTACCGTTGGAGCGAGAGGGACCGGTTCCTTTGCGCTTCCTGACACGAACCTCTCATATGGGCTCCCAGCGGCCTCCGGAATCTTCGGCGAATGCTGGCCATTGTCGATTGTACGACTGCTTCATCCCGGCAGTCTCAAAGTTGGTTGCGCTGTTTCGAGGTTGGCTGTTGTTGAGTGTCCGTCAACGAGTGGGACTCCAGAAGTCAGTAGGCCAGGGACGGAGCTCCGGCGGCCACCTTATCGAGGTGCTCAGGCGATTGTTATGCCGGCACTCTAGCGCTCCTTCACTGCGGCCTGGCGAAAGAGAGCATACCCAAGATGCGGTTGGCCATCTATATGTGCGGACTATATGCGAAGCATTCCTTCGCAGGATCCTACTTCTTGAGTATCTGCTTGGCGACTCGGCGCTCGGTCTCCTCAAGCAGCTTCATCATGCTATCCCGCCTGTTCTTCTCCCCTGGGCCGGTCAAGACGACTTTATACTCCTGCGAGTGCGTCAGCGGGCATACTGAAGCGATACCGTTGGGATTTTGCCACCTTATGCACGCTCGCGGACTTGGGGTCGCTTGCGACGAGCGAGGCGTAGTGCATTAGGCCGGTGGGCACCTGCGCCGAGACGACTTTCAAGTCTCGTTCTCGGGCGAACAGTACTTCGGCATTAGCTAGGAGATACGGGATCAGCCACAGTCCTCGCTTTAGTTCTGTGGCACTGTTTCAATGCTGTGGCACGTACTCAGGATTTGGTTCGTGATGTTGGTGATCGTGACGACTTCCTGGACGTTGCCAGTGAAGGGCTTCGCTGGAGCGACGGGAGTTCGAGACATTGAGATGTTCGCACCGTGTTATTCCTGCCGTCGTCGTTGTTCCCACCTTCTTCCCACTTTGTGAACATGGAGATCGACGCACGCGGCTCTGCGGCTGATGCCGAGATCTCTTCCCGTTTCGCAAGCTTCACTTCACGTGCAAGGAGAAACATCTCGCGTGCGACATCCAACCATTTTACGCCAACCACCTAACCCTCATCAAAGCTCTCCACCTCACTCTAGAACACTGCCAACATGGTCAAGCTAGAAGAAGTCCCCGATGAGGAACTCAACGCCGCGCAACCCGGCCCAACCAAAGACGAAGAAGACGAATGGGACACAGACGACGGTCAGCACGCCCGCCCCCCTTCAAACACCCACGCTACCCCATCATCATCTCACACTCACACCTCTCCACCCCACAGAATCCGAAATCTTCGACCCCGAAGACGACGACGACACCCTCGACGAAACCCTCCTCGACCGCCTCGTAGCCCTCAAGGACATCGTCCCCCCGACCTACCGCAAGAACCTCTCCAACGCGGCTTCCACGGGTTACACCTGGGGCGCGAAAGCGGCGAGTTTCAGCGGCAATGCGCTGTGGGTGCTGAGTACCTCGGCCCTGTTGCTAGGTGTGCCGTGGGCGCTAGCGTTTAGTGAGGAGCAGCAGGTGCAGGAGATGGAGCGGGAGATGCGGATGCAGCAGAATGCGCAGGGGGTAAGTGTTTGATGAGTGGTGATCACTGTGTGTTTGTGTGTGTGTTGGAATGGGATGTGCTGACGTTTTTTGGCGTGTAGTTGTTGACGCAGGGTGCGCCTACTGGGCAGACGGGCGCGGCGCCTGCGCTGTAAAAGGGAGGATGATGGGGTCGACATGTAGTATATACCTTCCTTCTGCGTGCTGCTTGAGCAAGTATGCCGCTGTATTATGTTCTCTGCTCCTAGTCATCAGAACGCTCAAACCGCGCCTCGCGAGAAAGCTACTAAAACCGCAGGATCTCCGCTTGCGACAGGACACACAGAGTCGCGCAGTAAGCTGTACCAGCATGTGGCAACCATGGGACGGAGGTAAGAGGGTTGTGGAAGGGCCGGGCTTTGAGGCATCGTCACTACTATACGGAAGATTGGGACGCATACTCAATGCAGGCTTCATTGTCGTACCCATGGACCGCAATTCCCGATACCTGCCTCTCGGAGAGCAGCCAGTAAAAAACCGAACCGCGAGCACTGACGAGGAATTCTCACGACTCTCGTCTTCCGGGCTGTAGCATGTGCAACTCCGTGGCGCTAACGCTATACACCAGCCAGCTTGGATCTCGTGTCCCTATTGCGTTCACACCTCGCCACGATGGCGCTAGTAGTAAATCCATCATCCACCGCGAGGAGCTGTGCGGCCATGCCACGATCGCCATTGTTCAGGGCAGCGCCGTCGTCCATCTCAGTGCCCTCTGCGATCGAGCCACCGTCAACCTCTCTCGCAGAGGCATTCCCATCGAGAGAGGCTCTCTGCCCCTTCGCTGCAGCCACGTCAGGCCCTCCACATCCAGCCTCACCGCGGGCTCCAATTGTCCTCTCCTTCACACAAGAGGTCGATGGATGCGACTTTCTGGAGCAGACTGAACAGGTGCCCTGCGCCCATGTGCTAGAGCAGGATGTCCGATCCTGTGCACGCGACCCGCTTCGTGGCGACGAAATTATTCGGTCTTGGTTCCGCCGGTGCGTGTTCGTTCAGTGCGGGGCTGGGCGCTGCTGGTGAGTATTATCTTGCCAGGCATTCCTGTAGTTGAGCAGAGTGGCACGATGCTGGTTATCGTTGTACAGACCCGCAATATGTGCTCTACCATTCTTTTCTTTCCAGTTCCGAGATGCTCGCACCAAGACGTCCTGGTCTGATTTCCGTCCGGGGGGGGGGGCGCTTTTGTAGCTCGCGTTGGTGGCTTTATTTGAGCGGCATCGTCTCCGCCAACGAAGGGGTCAGTGAGAGTGGTGTAGAGTATTGTCGATGATCTGGTCAATACCATGACAGCCTGCTGGGAGTTGTGTCGGCGTTGCATGTGTTTGACGTTTGATGCCTGCCTACCTACATGTACCTACCTAAAGCGGCGGAACGACCGTGCTGTCGGATCGCTGCCTATTGCTTCACTTCACCTCACCTGCCTCCTTGTCCTGTACTATCCCAAACATACACTCGTACTGGGATATCGGGCAGCCTCACAAACCTCTCCCACTCGTTGCCTCATATTCGTCGCTTGTGAGCTCTTCCTGGTGCACGGAACGTCACATGCAGTTGTCCTTCTTCTCCTTTTGCTCCCGCTTCCGCAACTGCACCTCCCGCGAGAACGACGACGACGCCTTCAGCTTCAGCATGGGCAAGCGAAAGTCTGATGCGGTGGAGACGGTGGCGCAGACGACAATGAAGAAGCTGAGGGTAGCATCGCTCCAGCAGCTGCAAAAGGAGGAGAAGGTCGATGAGAGGTGAGTCCCTTCACTGCAGCCTACCTACCGCCGGTTGTGGCGCAGGTGCCCCCACTTTCCCCATTCACTCAACCCCACGTCGCTCGTCACAGTTCAAGGGCTGCTCGGAGTTGTTGGAAGGAGGAAAACTGTACTTTGCCGGCGCTCTACCGGAAGACATCCCTGAATACACCACTGCGTGTGAACCACCACCTCCGCCATGCCGACGATATACTCCTCGGCGCAGAAGACTGCCATCAGCGAAATCACCAGCGTCACCCAGGTCGACAAGAGCAGCGCGGCCAAGCTACTGAAACAACACAATTGGAACGCAAGTGCCGCAGTGAACGCGTGAGGCTCCCACTTTCCTGGCCGTCATCCTGCGCGCATCTTCCCTCCTCCTTCCGCTGGAGCACACGAGCACATACACCACGGCGTTGGCGATCGGCATAGCTGACAGACATGTTCAGCTTCTTCAATAACCCGAGCAGCGCCGGCGCCAACCCCATCCGCAAATCCCTCAACACCACCTTCGACAAGTACCGCGACGACCCCCGGAACGAGCCCGACAACATCGACGTCGAAGGCACCTCCAAACTCCTCGGCCAGCTGCAGATCGAGCTCGACGATGTCGGCGCCCTCATCTTCTCCGACATCGTCTCCTCCCCCTCCCTCGGCAAGATTACCCGCGAAGGCTTCGTCGACGGCTGGGCAGAAGTGAACATCGACTCCCTCCCCAAGATGCGCAACCTCGTGCTCCAGCGACGCTCCGCACTACCCAACGACCGCGACGTCTTCAAGAGCGTCTACAACCACACCTTCACCCTCGCGCTCGCGCAAGGCGCCAAGACGTTACCGCTGGAGATGGCGATCGAGTTCTGGCGCATGCTATTCACACCGCCGGCGTACGACTGGCGGACGAGTAGTACGCCGTGGTTGAAGTGGTGGCTGGAATTCCAGCACGCGAAGAAGACGAAGGCGGTGAATAAGGATTTGTGGAAGCAGACGCTGAGTTTTGCGGAGCAGACAATGCGGGATGATAGCTTGAGCTTCTGGACGGAGCAGAGTAGTTGGGCGAGCGTCGTTGACGAGTTCGTGGGGTGGGTGAAGACGGAGAAGCGGCCGGGTGGCGGAGGGGATGCTATGGAGGTGGAGTAAGCAGAGGGCGCAGAGGACAGATGAGTATGATCCGCCGCCGCTACTGCTGCAATAGCTGCACACTGTGGCAAACGTGATTCTGTGAGCGGTGCCTTACAGCGAGCGTGCTTATAGCGCTAGAGCATCTTGACCGAATGACAAGGTCAGGCTGACTGAGAGTGGCCATACATGGCGAAAGAACATTTGTGCATCTTCTTGTAACACTCACATGGGCGACACGCTGCTCTGGAGGCAGACATAGTGAACATGAGGAGATGCTGAAGCATATACGCATCGTAGATATCTACAACACAGCTCCAATAGCATACTTACTCCAGAATCGGCATACGGCCGCGATGCGACTGCTGGAAAGCACGTCATTAACGCCACTGGACTATGCGGATGTTCAATACCACGAGACCGGACCTTACCATCACGCTCACAACCACGCTTCACAATATTCGCAACATCTTCTCCATGGACAACGTCTCACTCTCGCCTCACTTCCGCCAACTCCGACGCCTCCCACCTGCCCGCGCCTTCTCCCTCGCCACCCTCAACTCCTCAATCTCAGCGGAAAACTCCTTCACATCCAATCCCCTCCGCGTCGCCACACCCTTCACCGCGGCATTGACGCGGGCCTGCACGGACTTGACGCTGTACTTAGATTTACCCGGACCCGAACCTGTGCCCGTACCAGTGTTGAGTTGCTCAACAATCTTCGGGACGGAGTAGGAGGTGGAGAGGTCGACGACATCGTCGTCCATTAGGTGGGTTTCTTCGGCTGCGAAGAGGCCGTGGACTTCGAGGGCACGGAGGTGGTCTTTCAGGGTGGCAGCGGCGTCGGATGAGATTGTGCTTTCGGAGTCGGAGAGGTCCATCCAGGAGGGTGGGGAGGAGAGGGTGCTGCTTGTCTCCGCTTCGTCGGCTTCGGGTCCGGGAGGGGGGTTGGCGGTGGGAGAGAGGTCCATGTCCATGGTTTCTGGTGGGGAGGAGGGGCTTGCGGTGTCCGCCTCGTCAGCTTCGGTGGAACCTCGTGCTTCGCTGTCTTCGACACTGGCCGGTTCGTCGAGCTCCATGCTCTCGGAGGCACTCGTGTTACTTGATGGCTCCGACAGCTTCGAGCTCCCCAGGCCGTCGACATCGACACTGTCCGCCTCATGGTCGACACTGGCTGCTTCATCAGTGTCGGAGAGGTCCATACTCTCGTCAGGCTCGTAGGATTGCGAGCTCACCGCCTAGTTGATTTCGGACTTTTCCGCCTCGTCGTCTTCGGACGCCTCTGCCTCATCTTCCTCGACACTGTCCGCCTCACTGCTCCCCGACCCCCCGAAGCGACGAAGAGCCTCCGCCTCCGCCTCTGTCAGAAAGTCCGACCCCTCTATCGCCCTCAGCAACGCAGCTGCTCTCAGCTTCTCCGCCGTACTATCATGCAAGTCGTCAACCATCTTCACATCTACCCCCTGAACCTGACCCGCCCCTTTCTCGGCACCAATAGATCAAGCCCGCGCATCCAGCCCCCCATCTACTCCATCACCCCTCCTCGCGATCTCGACCCCGATCCCGATCCCCCTCCCACAGCCCAACAATAATCTCGATCTCACTCTCGCCGCCTCCAGCTCCGCTTTCACGGCATCGCGATCCCGCCCCTCGCGCTTCGCGATGCAGGTGATACTCCGATACATCAGCTCGCGCACGTTGCTGGCCGAGAGGACGGGAAACTTGCGGCCGGCGTTGGCGTGATGGGCGATTTGCGAGGGGGTGTAGCGGGTTGAGAGGCGGAGGAGAGTGTCGTTATTTATTGAGTGAGGGTCGGCGGCGAAGATGGCGGCGAGTTCGGGGGGTGTCATGCCGTGGGTTTGGACGGGTGGGTGTTCATATGGTCTTGCTCGCGTCGCTAGTTAAGGGAGTTGAGGTGAGATTGGTGGGTGGTTGCTGTTGTTGTTGCTGTTGTTCGTCGGTGTCGGCTTGTCGGTCGCTATACCTCCGTTGCAAAGCTTGATTCGGTGTTGTACCTGTTGATAGTCGAGGAACAGACAGTGGTAGCTTGAGGCTGGTATGGGGCAGAATTTCCTAATCAACAGCATGGTACTCCGAATCCGCCGTCTTTGTTCTACAAATCGAGCACACATGCGGCGCAGCCAACACCTCGAGGTGACGGTTTGCATTATTCACGGTATGACCGACAAGGCTGGAGAAAGATCAGAAAGGAAGGCATGCAGAGCGCGATGTGCGGCGCGATCGCTGACCAGACTGTCTACAGGCCCACGAGCATATATATACCTTCGGCATGCTTGATAAGTTGGGAGTATCGACTCCAGCTTGTCCGTGAGCGGTCCCGCGTCCATCTTATTGACGAGGTAGAAGGGCCTGGGGTTGAGCTGGACGTTGATACCGTTGCCGCTGGCGCTACCGGTGCCACCACCGCCCTGGTGAGGTCGGGGCGACCACCACCCGCCCCATGGAGTCGATAGAGCTGAGGTGAGCCCGAGAACGAAGATGGTCGTGAGTATGATGGCAGGATGGCCGCCCCCTGGACCCTGGTCGCCAAAGCAGTATCTGCTTCGCCGGGTCGTCAATGAAATCTGCAGAGATGACGGGCGCCCTAGAGGCCCGACCAAAGTCAGCAGCCATTGTACGCCCGTGAGATGGATGTAGAGGCCGAGGAAGCGGTCTGTGAAGCCTCACGTGCGACGTCTGACGACAAATGGCCGGGTATTGAGGTCGGACGACAGCTGATATGGGAGGGAGTAAGGGCAAACGGAGGCAGTGGGAGGAGGAAGAGACCGGTGAGGCAGCGACCTTCTCGCCACTGCGCAAACCTCGCCCATGGCTGGTGTCGAGGAGTCTTGCTGGTCTTTCCCTTATCTTGCGGGCTCAGGTGCTGTGATAGCCACTAGGTGGTTTCGATGCGGTGTCTGGTGTCTGCTGGTTTGGTCCAGGTCGCTTGAACTACATCCGTTTCTCCAGACATGTACTCGACCACCTCCGCCGACGTGGATAGTCAATCGCAGGCGGCGTCAAGCTACACCGAGACTCCAAGACTCCACATGACTAAAATTGACAGCGACAAAGACGTCAAAATGAGATCCAGCACGCTCAGAACGATGAAGAAAGTTGGCATACACACCGCGCTCAGCGCCCCCCCTCAAAAGGACCTTTTCCCCCAACTCGTTGCCCAGCAGACGACGGAGAGGCGTCAAAAAGAGCACACACAACACACGGGTAACGAATCCCAACCACAACATCCATCAACTCCCCACACTCCTCCTTCCCAGGCTCACATGAATAAGCAGCCAAAGGAAGGGGGGTATTCTTCCTCCTCCCAATCTCCATCCAGTCCTTCCATCCAACCAACCCACCTCACACAACCCTCCGGGTATCCAAGGAAAAGCCGGGTCCTAAAGCCTTCCTTCTGTATTCATCATGAAAAGGGGCCTTCAATCTCCCACCCACCCCGACCCAACCCACAAAACTGACCCTACCCAGTCCATCATCCCAACCGCACACGCGCACGCACAGCGGCGAGTCCCAAAAAACAAAACGCCAGCGAACTAAAGATTAAGATTTCCCGCCGAACACCCGCTTCCGCACCAAAGTACATCGCAGACATATGATCAATTCATTTACACAGAAGAAAGAGATTAAGGGTATAAGGGATAAGAAGCAGAGAGTTTGCGCAGCGCCTGTGTCCGCTCGGGCTGCGCTCTGTGCATGTACTTCACGCGGAGACATGTGTCGTCCCCACCGCTAGAGCGCGCGGTTTCATTGGGAATGCTGGCCCAGGTGATTGGGGTCCACGTACAGGAACTCGTCGCCCGTCGAGCCGTCGTTCGCGAGCGGGCTGTTGTGGTACAGGCTTTGCTCGTCGGGGAGGTGGTGGAGCTGGCCGGGGCTGGAGTACACTTTGGCGTCCTGGTAGAGCATGCCGCTGTCTTTCGGGCTGTTGAAGGTGGTTGATTGCTGTTGCGGCATGTGCGACGGGGTGGAGAAGGAGACGCCGCTGTCTTGATGTTGTTGTGGGGCGTGCTGGAGCGCGGGGGGGGACTGAAAGACCATTGAGCCATCCTGTGTCTGCGGCGGCGGCGGCAAGTCGGAATACGAGTGGCTCGGCTGGCCGCCGAATGGGATGTGTACTTGCGAGCCGCTGGTGCCTGGTGGCGACTGGAAATCGTAGGAGCCATTTGGCAGCGGCGAGTGGAAGGACTCATCGGTCATTGGACTTCGGAACGGGAGCTGTATCTGCTTGTGGAACGACTCGGACAGGTACATGCCTTCATCGCCGAATTGTGAGTGCTCGCCGGGGGTGCCGAAGATGTCCGCACTCTGACTCCGGCCAACCCCGGTGAGCGGCGGTGAGTGGTCTGCAATCACAGGATCGCCATGGCTAGTGATAGACAATGGCGTGTTGCTTGTGCCAAGCATTGAACCTGCGTCCACTTGCAAAAAGCCGTTATGGAATGGCGTGCTGAAGTGGAGACTCGTAGGCATGCTGTCTCCGGGTGGCGCAGACGTGTAAAACGCAGGCGTCCCGAACTCGCTCGGCGAGTTGACGGTGGTTGCCGACATTGGGCCTGTGAATTGCAGACCCATGCCGTAGGTGGCGGAGGTATCAATGCTGAGTCCAGGTGGAAATGGATTAGGCGGGAAGGGCTGAGGGGGCGGGTGATGCTGCGGTATCGGCATAAAGATGTTCGGGTCCTGCATGAGCGGTTGCGCTGAGGTCTGCTCGTGCTGTATCAAGAACGACGGCATTGGGTGCCGCAGCATTGACATATCGATAGCAGCAGGCACTGACCGACTCCGCTGCCGCTTGTGCCCACGAGGCGCCGGAGGGCCCATCAGGCCGATTGTGCTGTCCTGCTGGAACATGTTCATCTGGTGGTGAGGGTGTACCATGTGATTCGGTTGGCTGGCCGGTCGCATAGGTGAGACAGGCGCAGATACGATGAATTGCGTGGGATCGAAGACATTGTGGCGGTTTTGATATGCTTCCAGCGAGACAAGCTTCGCCAGCTGCCCACTAAGGACTTTTGACGGGCCGCCAAGGTGGTGCACCATGATTTGGGTCGCCTGCTGATCCTCCGTGAAGTCGCCACACTCGTAGAAGCCGCCGCTGCCAGAACTGTCCATGTAGAATTTCGGTGGCCGCGTGAGCTCGATGACCAACCCACCCGATCTCTGTGATGCGCCTTCAGCCGCTGCAAGCACATCACCTTGCTCCAGCGAAATATTCTTGATCCAGGCAAATGGGTACTCTATCTTGTAGCCGACGTTGTCGTTGTTGATGTAGTATGTGATGCAAGCCTTGTCGGGCGAGTAGAAGATGACGAGGTCCATGGTACTTTGGCCCACTCGCCGCCAGGTGCCGACCGAGAGTGACCGACACGCGAAGTGTTGGATGACGACCTTGCCGCCGTTGTTTTCGGGATTCAGCATGAACGCGCCTGCGCCGTAAGCTCCGAAGCCGGTACCACCACGACCGAGCAGGCCAGCCCCGAGCCCTTTCGCGCCCGGACCGTAGGCTTGCATGGCCAGATACTGTCGCATTGAGTCCGGTATGCTGTCGCAGTCCTCGCCGCTCTCGATGCTGCGCTTCGCGATGTTCTTTATCTTGGCGCGCCTGCCGTACGTTAGCATGTAACCCCACCGTGTCTCACGAGTCCATCCTCCTACCTGTTCTGAAACCATATCTGGACAGACCTTTCGGTCATGTCGATATCGGACGCTATTCGCTCGCGAATCAACGCCGTGGGTGTAGGGTTCTTGTTGAACTCAACCTCCAGGGTCATGAGCTGATCCTGCGTCGCCCGTTGCCGCTTCTGGTTCTTCTGCTGTTGTGTGAGGGTGCTCTTCCGCGGCGGACGACGAGCGTTATTCGCGTTCGTGGGTGTTGATGCGCCGCTCGAGGGATGCGGAGGCAATGCCAAACTTCCATCCTCCGCTTTGAGCTCGGGTGATGGCGCCTCGAGTTGCGTCGGCGACATGACATCCGCCATAGTGGCCGTCTTTGGTCGCCTCTCTTTGCTACAATGAGTGGGAAAGTCGTTCACTTCGTGTCGCTCCTGCGTGTATACAGTGGCGAAGGCGGTCGTTGTCGTGAACTTTGGCGTGATAAAGGCGCCGACCGGTAGTTGGTACGAAGGCGGGCGCCGAAGGAAAGGGATGATCGAAACTGTGCGATTCACACAGATCCCCAGCAACCAGGCAGGCTTTCGAATGTGAACGGATCGCCAAGGAATCGATGCGGTCCTCGTGTGTGAATGCTGGTATAGTGGAGCAGGGCGATTGTCGGGGGGTGGAAGGATGTCTATGGAATAAAGAAAGCCAATGGGTGTGCCCAAGGAAGGTCGCGGCGCCGGAAAGAGTGACGGTGGGCCGGAGAGGCAACAAGGATGAAAGAAAAGATGCACGTCTCAGCAGCACAGCACCAGAAGGAGTGATGATGCTATGCTCTGGCGGGCAGCGACAACAGCCGACGAGGTGTTGGGAGAGGAGAGGAGGGGGTAGTGGTGGTGGTGGTGGTGGTGTCGAGGAGGGATCAGCAATCTAGGGAGCACTTCAGCACCCGTCGGCCAAAGCGCGCTAGCAGCCCGTTCAGGGGGAGAGGAAAAGGCGCTCGGGCGCTGTATCGTGAGGCGGCGCGCATCCTCCACTCGGCCACTCCAACTACACGGCGTATCCCGGTTACTTTGGCTGTTGGTATCCGCCCATCCTCTCCTCCCATTTGCTGCTTCTGCCTGTATATCGGCGCCACGCTGCGTTACTCCAGGCTCGCTTAAGCGCACCCGTCGTAGCTGCCGGTACAGAATGCCCCGAATCCGGGTCCCTCTCTCCTGCGGCGGGCATGTCCCTTTCACCCATCCACATCCACACTGCACGTACCGTACTTGCTGAGAGGACACGCACCGTTACAGGACCAGGAGAACAGACCGCCGCCTCATACTACTTGGAACAGCCACGCCAAATGCTACCGCCTACAAGAAATCCAGGACAGCCCCCGCCGTTGCGTCTTCCAACGGCCGACGCCACGGGTCTCGACTCGCGCCATTTAGACTTTCCAACCGCTACCACGCTTGCCCGGCTCAGCCCGCAACCAATCCCCATCGCCGTACCGTCCATTCCGCTATACACGTCGCCTACAACATATACTGCTTTTCTCCGCGGACAGCAAGTCGTGACGGCACGAACATGCAGGTACAGCACAGCGAGCGTGTACCGCCGAGCGTCAAGCTGTCTCGGAAGCTGATTGGGAGACGCGCCGGCAGCTAAGGTAAGCTGGCTGATCGACAGCCACACACGTGGGCGCGCGGGATGGGTTAGCGTCAGGTACAGCCGCCCACGCCCGCTCTGTGCGTTCGTGATCCTGCACGCTGCTGACTCTTGCGCATCTCACCGTGCTGCGATCACAACAATGTTAATGAATCGATCGCCACGATGGCCGCCGCCGCTGCGTGGTAGGACAAAGCACGTGAGGCGTACGGCAGTACGCTGAGACACCGAAGCCACGAAGCCACGACTGTTGTGAGACTTGATCAGACTGGTGCGTTCCACCAGGACATGCGAGACGATTAAGGACACACGCTGTGTTATCGGTCCTCGCATGACAACGGTTTTGTTAAACGGCCAGCACATCGCCGTTATTACTCAGAGTAGGGCAGGAAACAATGGAGCCTTTCCGACTAATCAGCCCGGATGAAACGCCCATGCCAGCACGGCCACGTTACCTGCGTACCCGAACTCTTCTCGAAGCCCTCATCATGAATCGCAAAGCTATGGACGAAAGCGTACAGTGAAACGGCGCGGATCTTGCTAAGCCTTCAAGTACCGCCACTACTACTGCTGCTGCCCAACTCCGCGGCACCGACGCACCGATGGCCCTGATCATGGGCGGCGAGTACAAGGTGGCAAACTCCAGACGAAAGCGAAATCATGCATGCCCCATGCTGTTGCCCAGCGATCAACGACTGATCCCCACTTCCACAGCGTTTGAAGCCGATGAGAACCTACACCTCCCCGATAACCAGCCATATCACTCACACTCACCACCCCATCCCTCACCAAAGCGTCGCATCCCGATCAAACCGCACCATCTCCTTCCCCGCATCCTCCACATCTTTCTTGGCCTTCATGCGCATATAAAAAATCGGGCAATCCCTCGAGCTGCAGATAACCTCATTATGCATGCTCCCCTGACACCGCTGACACTGCGTCCACAGCCGCGCGAACCGCACCTCCAACTCACTGACCTTGCCCAGACTCTTCTGGTACAGCTCCCCGAAGCGCGGGCGGCACTCCTCGCCCACCGCGCCCCCGCGCTCTTCCGCCGAGACCAGAGGTTTCTTGCAGCCCATGCAGGTCTCGGTTTTCTTCGCGAATTTCATCAGGCCGCCCATGGTCGGGGCCGCGACGGCGATGCTCCTTGTGTGGTCCCCGGAGAGTAAAGAGGCGGCTTTCTTCTCTCCCAGGATGGGCTCGAAGATGCGCTCCAGCGGTTTGGAGAGCTGATTGTCGAGGTAGTACTTGGTGTCGACCGGCAGGTTGTTCTCGAGCACGAAGATGGGGTCCTCGCTGTTCTCGTACCCGCGCGAGCCCGACGCGCCCTTGACCATGACGTACGCGACGCGGTCGCCCAGGGCGGGGGCGGAGCCGGCGTCGCGCTTGCGCATGCGCTCCGCGAGCTCGGTGTGGGCTTGCTTGTTGGCGTAGTCGGATTTGGTGAGGGCTTTGGTGATGACGAGGTTGGACATGTCGATTCTGTTCTGCAGGAGCTCGGAGATGGTTTCTTTGACGTAGCTGGGACATTGCGGTTAGTTTGAGCGGACGGACATCGTGCTGGGTTCATGAACGGAGGACTCACTCTTGTGCGCCCTGGACGTCCTGGTCGATCAACAGCATCCGCAGACTCGTCTCAATCACCGTCTGCACAAGCCGGCAATTGTCTCTCCGCACGGTCTCAATACCCTTCGTATCCATCTTGTCGTACTTCTCCGTCTTCGTCCAGTACAGTCCGGCATACCGCTTCTTATTGATCAACAAGTACGGATAGTAGACTTTCTCGAACTCCAACTTGATGGGCTTGATGAACTTCTGACTCACATACTCCGCAGCATCTTGACCCAGCTCCATAGCTTTCGCCAAGTCATTGGGCCCGAACTTGACCATGACGGAGTCAGTATCGCCGTAGATGACCTGGGCATCATGACTATACCCGTTGGCGATAGTGTACCGCGCCTCGACCTCTTCCTTCGTCTTCTCGATCATCTGCCGACCGTAGGAAGTAGTGCTGGAAGCGATGGCTAGACACGGCAC
>NAJQ01000754.1:0-14018 GCA_005059865.1 Friedmanniomyces simplex
CAGAGGGCGTGGGGGGGATGGTATGGATCTCATGTCAAGTTGTTGCTGGAATGGGCCCCCCTGAGCTGGCGTTGGCTGGTGTTGGTTGCTCTTGGCGGCATAGGACGGGTGTGACCAACCGCTGGTCGCAACGGCTGGCGCTCTGGGAAGCGGCAGGGACAACCTTAGAGCCGCAAGGCGAGAACGTTGTTGGTGTTGTGCGGAAGCAGGTAGCTGGAATTTGTGTGGGAAGCGAGGATATCAGCCAGTCGCTTGCGGCTCCCGAGACACTGAGGTGTCACTTCCCTCATCCACCAAACCCCTTTCCCCTGACAAACTCCACAATCATGCTACTCAGCTCCTCAGGCGCCTCGTACGGGCACCAGTGCCCACACGGCAGCACCTCCTCCCTCAGATCCGGCAATAACCCCGCCTGCTTCGGCGCCTCCAACGTCTTGGGCGGGTTCACCCCATCCCCCTCGCACATGATCGTCAGCACCGGCAATTCCAACCTGTACCTCTCGACCGGGATCGACGTGTCGGCCTCGGACTGCACGCCGTCGACGAACGCGCGGTACCAGCACAGCGTCGCTTGCCAGTCCGCCGCGGTGGGTAAGCCCGCCATCCACTCCCGTTTCAGCTGATGATCTTGCGCGTAAGGTCGGAGCGGGACGTCCGTGCGACCGGCGGCGATGAAGTCGCGCATGGCGTTGGGCGTGCAGAAGATGTGTTTGATCCAGTCCTCGCGGTCACCATGGAGGACGTGCCAGGTACTCTCCATGTGCTGCGCGAAGATGGCTGGGGCGTCCAGGGCGGTGAAGAAGTGGAAGTAGCTGTAGCGGGGGTAGCCGACTTGCTGCTTCGTCATGGCGTTGAGGGTGTCGAGGGATGGCATCTCGGTGATGGGAGGCATGTAGGCGATGCCGATGTGTACAGTGGCGACGCAGCGTTCCGGGTAGTGGAGGTGGAACCTGGTGGTGAACCAGCAGCCGAAATCGTGGCCGATCGGGATGACTTTGTCGATGTGCTCGGCGTCGAGGATCTCCGAGACGTCTTGGGCTATTAGGCGGTGGTCGTAGAGCTCGGGCTTGGTGGGTTTGGAGGTTCCGCCGTAGCCTAAGAGGTCCGGGATGACGATCTTGAGCTTCAGCTGGGCGAGGTGCTGGAGCATGTACTGCCACAGCAGCGCGCTGTCGGGCCAGCCGTGGAGAAGGAGGAGTGTTGGCTGGGAGGGGCCGCCCGAGGATGAGACGTAGTAGCGGTAGTGCAGGCCTCGCTTGGTGTCGAGGTGTTTTTCTTGTGAGCTGTCCATTGTATCGGCGGTTCCTGCTATTGCTGCTGTTGTGAATTCATGCGGGGACGAGATAGCAAGATGTACTTATACTATACCATCTACTGCATCCTTCGACCCTTGTTCTGTGTCGCAGGATCATAAGGATCCGTCAGGCCAGGTAACCTCGGACACGACTTTGAACGACTCCGGGCTTGGCATGCTTGGCCGCATGGTATGTCCGCTGGCAGCCATGTGCTTAAGGTATTGTCACTGCGATCACGCTGTGCCCTTTGGGCTCACATGTGGGTTCTTGCAGCTCAAGGCTGATATCGCCTGGTAGAGCGGAGGCTTGTTAGTGAATCTTGGCCCGGCCCAGCCCGTTGTACATGCCTAACGCTCTTCGTCGTTTCACAGGTACGCGTCGTCTGGTCACAAACCCGTAGAGCAGCGGAAAGCGCGGTAGGATGGAGTTGGAAGATGCGGTCCTCAGGGCCGGTGCATTGGCGCGGTCCGGTGGAAAACTTGGCGTGTTGTGGGCGTCGGGTCCCTCAGCCGCGTGCCTGCTGAATGCGGTAAGATATGGCTCCGTCCTTGCGTGAAGGGTATATGTATTTGCCACGTTCACGACCATGGAAAGGCGGTGAGTACATGCGCCTCGACAGTGACCTTCAGCTGCTACTTGCAAGACGCTTGCTGTTGTGACGGGACACCGAGGCGCGAAGAGAGCGCTTCGATGCATGAGAGGTCCATGTACATGTATAGGTAGCGTATCGACGTCGGATTCGGATGCGGCGCGAGGAAGGTTCAGCCAAGCCCGCTGTCACACGCATGGCCGTTGCGCGGTGCCGACGCTGCCGCAGGGTCCTCCACGGGGTGAGTTGGGAGATGGTCACAACACGCGTCCTCGTTGATCATCATATCATGTTGGGGCGGACGGAAGTGAATACTGTATGTACATCGCGTGGGTGACGCGAAGAAGGACACGCGAGAGCAAGCGGCTACATCCGATAATCCCGGCTCGACAACATGACTGGCTCGTTTAGGAAACAGCTTTGATTGAGGCGCATTGGATGTGCAGGATGCACTCTCCGTGAACCTGCATGTCCTTTACTAAGTGCCACTCTTCTTGTACAGTACTACCACTCTGCCATCCTCCACCCGCCGCAGTTGGACAATCATTGGGCTTGTGCTACATCTTCCTCTATTCATACCGCACGAGCCCATGACTTGGGACACACTCTTGCGTCACGGCCGCCATCGGTACATTAACCCGACATCATTCACCAAGCACGAGTAGAGTGTTAGCATGGCAGCCACCAAAGCGAACCGCTTCACCCTCTCCCTCAGACCCGTCGACTACTCCCTCACCGCCGGCACCAACATCCCCGCGCCCCTCGACTCCCCACCCCACTCCCCCGCCGGCAGCCTCGCCCGACCACCCACCCCCGGCGGCGGCCCCCTCACCTCCCACCCGACCACCCCCGAAGACATCCACATCCCCGGCGCCTTCCCCCCGACCCCGGAACCGGAGCGGGACAGCCACGCCAAGATGTCGACCTCCTTCTCCTCCGCCGCGACCAAGGGCCGACAAGACAGCTTCCGCACCCCCATGTCGCCCGTCTCCGCTGCCACCACCAACCAAACCACCACCACCTCCTCACCGGACCCACCTCAGCGGAGACCCTCAGGCATGCGCAAGCTCCTGAGTCTCAGCAGCCTCCGCTCCTCCTTCAACAGCTCCCGCACATCATTGCAAATCCCACAACCCTCGAATGAGAACCAGCCTTACCCCCACTACACCACCACCACCCGCAAACGCCCCTCCTCCCCCAGCGTCGCCTCAACAACCGCCTCCTACTACCAGCCCTCCCTCCACTCCCAATCCCAATCCCAACCACACACACATCCCCAGCGGCCCGACCTCCGCCCCAAAAAATCAAGCAGCTGGTTCAGACGCAAAAGCGGCATGTTCCTACCCACCAACACCACCACCAACGGAGCAGCAGCAGGAGGAGAAGGCATGATGGTATTGGATGCCGTGGACGAGAACCAGCGACCCGATACGCGGGAGAGCAAGCGGTTGAAAGAGAGCGAGGCCATGCCGGCGCCGGCGTCTTTGCTGCTGCCGGAGGTGGGGACGTTGAGGGGAGGGCGATTGGGCGGGGGCGAGATCGGGTGGGACGAGAGTGTGTTTGGGAGGTAGGATTCCCGGCTGCGAGTTTGGCGGTGAAGGAAAAGGGGGGAGGGAAGGGGGTTGGTGCTGTTGTGTGGAGATCGCGTGGCGAAAGAGAGAGAGAGAGAGAGAGAGAGAGAGAGAGAGAGAGAGAGAGAGAGAAAGAGAGAGAGAGAGAGAGTGAGACAAACAGAGCTGGCCTGATGGGGTGTGGTACGCGAGTATGCTGGGCCCGGGTAGGGTGGGGTTGACCACGCGCAAGGTAAACGGTAGCAATCAGTGACGAGCACAGCTGCGAGCACTCACGAAGGGACACAAGGAAAGTCACGAGGAGGACTTGACGGCCTCTCTCTCACGCGTTACGGTCGGGGGGATGATGAAGAAGGAGAAGGAAGGTCGGTTGTAACAAAGTGGCCCCATTTGTGCAAAAGTGCAGTGCACAGGATTCCGGGCGTGTGTGCATTAGTGTTGCATTGCATCCCATTGCAATTTCCTATATACCCCCTATAGAAGCGCTGTTTTTTTCCCTTTCATTCATTCATCGATCGTGAGGTAGCTGACTGGAAGTGTGTTATTTTCCGCTCCTCGACACCTCATCCCTACCTTATGTATACTAACGTCAGCGCCAACGTCCAAAACAACATAGCGGGCGTACTGCATGCACGACATCAGGTCAGTGAATTACTCACTTCCTTTCTCTCCCTCCCTCCCTCCCTCCCTCACGTCGTTTCACACGCATGCACACCCGCCACCCTCTGCTCACCCTTCCCGCCCTTCTCCCTCTGCTCCCCACCTACTATTCTTCCACTTACTACTCCTCCACTTCTTCCACCGCCACCTTTGCCGCTCTGATCACCGCTACCCTCCGCTGTTCTAGTTCCTTCCCGAGGATCCGCCACCCCTCCCCGCTTCTCCCCCTTTCCCACCACCTCCGCCCTCCTCCCCCCTTGATAGAATAACCCCGGATCCGCCGCCGTCAAACTCTCACTCGACCCCCGCAACAGCGCTATACGCAGCAGACCCTCGGTCCTCCGCTCGTGATCCCGTTGCGCGAGTTCTTCCGCTCTGTGGTGCTGTTGCTGCTGCTGCTGCTGCTGCTGCTGTTGTTGCTGTTGCTTGGCGGCGGCGGCGTCGTCGTGGTCGTTTTGGCCCGCGGGCCGGAGGTGGAGGTATGAGAGGAGGTGTGAGAGGAGGGCGGGGAGGGGGAGACAGGGGGGCATGATTCGGGGGTTCGGTAGGTTGTTTTGTGGTGAGCGTGTGGTGTCTGTGGTGAGGAGAGGGCGGCTTTGATGGGGGCGAGGTCGGCTCTTGGGCTCGTAGGCCGGTGAATGTTTTGGGAGCTGGGCGAGTCGTGGCGTTGGTATCTCCGGGAGGCAGTCGCGAGGGATGCTCAGGTATCGGCGGTCGATTTGCTGTGTACCAGAGAAGCGGCGACGAGACAGGTTCCTGGGAAGGTGTCGGTGCTCAGATCTCCGTGACGCAGCCGCGATCCATGCCGGGATACAGGCAGCCGCGACGCTCACCAGTGAATACTGCAGTGGCGAGACACTCGCAGTCACTAACCCCTGCCCTGCCCTCATTCGCCACTCCCCTCCTCCTCCGTCTTCACCAACTCCCAAGGATCCACCGCCTCCGACCCATACAGCCGGCTCAAATGATGCCGTCGACTGTACTCCCGCGGGTCGTCCGGCCGCCACTGCGGATCAAACGCCATCTCGCACTCCAGCGTCGAGCTCCGGCTCCGGCTCGAAGCCATGTCGGGCTTGGCCTGCAGCATGCGCGTGAGATGCGCGACTTCCGCCTCGACCTCCGAGTCCCTCCCCACGGCGGCAGGCGTCTCGGAGGCACGGGATGGCCCAGCAGAGGAGGAGCCCTTCGCTTTCTGCACGAGCTCGGCGGAGGCCTTGGCGGCGGCGGAATTGTTGCGGTTCTCGCCGCCGCCTCTGCTGGCACCGTCTCCGAGCACAGAGGGCTGGTAGATACCGTAGGCCGCCGCGTGCACGTCGACGATGGCCCGGTACTCCCGCGAGAAGGCCTCGGCTCTTCCCACACCCGCGTCCCTCTCCGGCGCAGCGGTCTTCGGGCTGATCGCCTCGTCATTCTCTACCGCAGCGGAGGACTTGTCGCCGCCACGGAGACCCATCTTGCTCATGAGGTTGCTCATGCTGAGCGCCGAGAGCTTGGTGCGTCGCTTGACCGTGGCCGCATCGCTCTCCGGGACATCGGATCGCCCCAAAGCTGCCGTAGAGGCCGACGGGTTTCCTCGCGGCACGGTAGACCTGCGGGAGGCGTCCCTCTCCGCAACGCCAGGCCTCTCCGCAGCTGCGGTGGCGGAAGCTCCCGCACCACCATTCAACAGCTCCAACGCCTCGTCCGCCGTCTGCCCAGGCGTCTCGACGTTCCGCAGCGAATCCAAGAACGCCGTATGGCGCAGATTCCCCACACTTCGCCGCCAAAAGTCGGACGTCCGCCGCAGCGTTCTCGCCGGCAGGCCCACACTCGCGTCCACCGTGGACGCCGCATCGTCGCTCCCCCGGCGCGCGGTGTCTCGGAGAGGAGGCTGCTGACCGCGGAGCGTGTCGCTGTCGCTCTCCGTGTCCGTCACCAGATCCCCCGTGTAGATCGAACTCCCGTAGGTCGTCGACAGCTCCACGGACTCGCGAGGGGTGAACTCGCGATCTCTGGGCACCGGGCGGACGGTGCTGACGCTCTCCGCGTCGTCGCTCCAGGCCATGCCGTACCCGCGGTGGTCATCCTCACTCGAGTGGAGTTGCCCCGGGGCGGCGTCCCGCCGTCCCACCAGGTTGAAGAGGCTCCGTTGCGGGCGCAACATCACCCCGACGAGGGTACTCCGTCTGCTTGACGGCCAGGCTGCGGGTTCTACGCGGCTCTCGCTGCTGCCGCCGCCGAAGATGGTGCTCCGCATCCTCTGTAGACGGGACCGCGGGCGCTGCCCCGTCTCGCCACTCGACGGGCTTGGCATTGCCGTCTGCTGTGCACTGCGTGTCTCAGGCGCAGAACCGCCGAAGGTGTTGCGTCTGTCGCGCATGATGATGGCCAGACGACGAGGTATTCGAAACTCAATAGATGAAAGTGTGCAGATTTGTGCGATCCTGTAGCTGTGAGGTCGCGTAATCTGATTGTAACTCGTCTGACTGGCAGCCAAGCCGAAGTATCGAATCGTCCTCGAATTGTCCTCGAGTAAAGCTCGACTTGTCCTCACAGGCAATGCCTTTGCGTCCAGTATAAGATTTCGCTCTTCTCCTGCTTTATCGTCTCGTCAGTTACTTCTACATGCTCATAAGACTAGAAGCTCACATACTAAGTTCTGCACGCCAACAAGTACACGGCCAAGACTCCACCAACACCAGAACGCTACTACGCAGACGATAGCAAGGAAGGGTCAATTACAGACAAGAGAGGTAGGCAGAAGAAGGGAGATGATCGAAATTGCAACGACAAGCTCACTAAATTGTCGAGTAGATCAAGATGCCTTTCTTCCACCGCGACCCCACCGAATCCATCGCCGCCACCGTCAGATCGTACGTGAAGGTCACGCTGGCCCGCCTGGACGCTCGTGCGAATCGTCCTCGTCAGGACTGTATGACGGCTACGACGCCCAAGGCGGACGACAGCAGCCCCGCCTCGTCTGGATCCGGGAAGCAGCAGAGCTTCATCGGCGGGGCGAAGTTGACATGTCAGCAAGAGGGCGCGAGTGGAGTGGCTGGAGCGCTAGATGCGTCTCCACGTGACCAGATTCGGGAAGCTTGGCACGCAGATCAGGAGGTTGGGACGGTTGCGTCTGGTCAGAAAGAGGAGGTGGATGGGCCAGGGCTCGGGAGCTTTTCTTCGCCGCTGTTGTCATCGTCGCAGCCAGATAAAGCAAACGACGTTGCTGACAGCGTTGTGGAGGAGAGCCCCGCAGCCGAGCACCAGGAGCTACTAAGAGCTTGGCGGGGACGCCCGAAGTCTATCCAATCAGACGACGGGTCAGTGGTCAGCGGTGAGGAGTTTCGAGGTCGCCGTCGGCAGCGTCTGTGGGAGGGGATGGCAGAGGGAGCGCCTCGTCGTCAGAAGAAGAAGCGGTCGCAGCCGCGCCAGGCGAGTCCCGCCCGCGACTACGCTGCATCTCCATCGACGAGTGGAAGCGGCCCAGGTCGGGAGGCCTGGTACACGTCCTCGACGCGGTTGGCTGCCGGCCAGGAGACGGTGGCCAGCACACCGGCGGCGTCGTCCGAGACGATCGCCGCCGTCCCGTCGGGCCTGGGTGGCCAGCGCGAGACGACGCCGGGGAGTCAGACGTCGACGAAGACGTACAGGCGGACGAGATTTTGTGAGGTCGGGTTGGTGGATGAGCCTGTGAGGACGGATGAGCAGTAGATGGGATGGGATGGGACGACGGGGGGGTGAGATGGAGGTAGAGGGGGTGAATGGAGCCAGACTGTTGGGACGATTGATTCTTGAGGGAGCGTCTTGATTGTGTCATTGCAGACTGGACGTCAGCATCCCGAGCACGCAGCATTCGCATTCTGCTCACGCCAAGGAAGCCACGATGCTGTCGCGCTCACGTCGCTGTCGCGGAGACACCTGCTGTCACTCAATCGAGCGCTGCGTCGAGGCCAGAGTGTTGTGGCTCGCACTTGCTAGGATTGCCTGGCATCATCTCCGCAGTACAGGAAACTGCTGGAGGGAAGATAGAGGAGGAAGTGAGGTTGTCGTCGTCGGCGCCACACCCGACGGCGATGCACGCCTTCCTCCCTTCCGCGACCTGCCGCAATCATTGCGTCACGCTGCATAGAGAGCTCTAAGATGATTCTCGGGACAAGACGACTTCGATACATCAACACCTCAATGGCACCCTCACGAGCTATATACACCACCGCGCGCTCAGCACTGCATCGCTCCCTTCCACCATCCCCACCATGTCTCCACCACCGCCGCCTCCTCTCCGCCTACGGCTACGAGCAAGCCAAGATCCTCGCCCTCTCCTCCCTCGGCGAGCCCAAAGATGTCTTACACTTGCACTCCCACTCCATCGCACCTCCTCACGGTGATCTCCTCACCCTCCGCTTCCTCGCCTCACCTATCAACCCGGCGGACATCAACCAGATCCAGGGCGTCTACCCTACGAAACCTCCCTTCACCACCACGCTAGGCACGACCGAACCGATAGCTGTCGGCGGTAATGAGGGCGTCGCGGAGGTCATCGCGAAAGGTGGCAGTGTAAAGGGAGTGGAGAAGGGAGACTGGGTGATCATGAAGAAGCAGGGGTTCGGGACCTGGCGGACGCATGCGCAGACGAAAGCCGAGGAGGTCGTGGTGGTCAAAGGAGAGGACTGGGAGGGTCTGCGACCTGAACAAGTTGGCACCGTGAGCGTGAACCCAATGACGGCGTGGAGGATGCTGCGGGACTTTGTCAGTCTGAAGGAAGGCGAGTGGTTCGTGCAGAACGGCGCAAACTCCGGCGTGGGACGGGCAGCGATACAGTTGGGCAAGCTATGGGGCTATAAGAGCCTGAATATTGTGCGGAAACGGGAGAGTGGGATGGAGGAGCTGAAAGCCGATCTCACCTCCCTCGGCGCCGACGCGGTAATCACAGACGAGGAGTTCGAAGCCAAAGGTTTCCGCGACCAAGTCAAAGAAATGACGAACGGCGGCCGCGAACCCATCCGTCTCGGTCTAAACTGCGTCGGTGGACCCCTCGTCAACAGCATGGCCAAGCATCTCGCCGCGGGCGCTCACATGGTGACCTACGGCGCCATGAGCAAGAAGCCCGTCTCCATCCCCACGGGCCTGCTGATCTTCAAAGACATCCACTTCGACGGCTTCTGGGTGAGCAAGTGGAGCGATGCGAATCCGAAGGAGAAAGAGGTCTGTATTAGGGAGGTGTTGAGTCTGATGCGGCAGGGCAAGTTCAAGGATGTGCCGATGTCGCCCGTGACTTGGAATCACAACACGAAGCAGGAGGAACTCGTGGACGCGGTGCAAGGAACGCTGGAGGGGTTTAGGAGTGGGAAGGGCATCTTTGTGTTTGGGGATACGTGAAGATCTGTGAACACCACCGCTACTTCGATTGCTTCGCTTGACGGACTCCACAGCGAGCGACTGCCGAGCTGACAGCCAGCCGAGTGCAGTCTCTTTCGGACGGCTAGCTCCCGAATCTCGGAACACTCGATTGTGTCAATGGACCGGTAGCACGCCATCAAGGAAAAAGTAGCAAATCAGGTTGTCCACCCGCCATCGATATCATGGCCACAACTTTCGCCGAGCGCTCGACCGGCATCCGTTCCAGCTACACGTCATGAGCGGGCATGTAACCGGAGCGCCAGCATGCCTTCAGCTTGAGCCTCGGCGTGGCGACTTGTCCCGGCTCGGGCATCGAGGGAGACATGGCGCTGTATGGTTTGCTGGGGCGTTGGCGGCGCTTTGTATGCAATGGACGGATGCCATGGCTAGCGAGAAGTACATGTACCTACGTCCTAGTCAATGTGTACAGATCTTCGGAATAGAAATAGTTCGAGCTGAGAACCCGGCATACGTCCGATCTTACTTGCTAGGGACTACCCGTTCTCAAGGAGAGAGTGATCCCAGGAACCACCATACTCTCCGAATGCTTCTGTGTCATCCTTGTCTGTCTTCACACCATTTCCGAGGACGGAGTGGAAAGACAGGCATCATACCAATCCGCCGAGAGCGAAGATGAGTGGAAGGAGGCGGGCGTACATATTAGGGTCCTGGTGATGAAACCTGGATGTTCTGCCTAGTGCTGTCACATCAATGCCCAAGAAGCACACCTCCCTGTCACCAACCAACCCGCCAAACTCAGTCTGCTTGCCAGTATAACCGCCATGCAGTCAACCCGCAAGCGCAAACCCATCGCTCTCAAGCAGACTATTACTAGCCACAAAACTGAACCCACCAAATGGGTTAACCTCCGCCTTCACCACATCCTGCATGTAATCCTCAAACCCCTGACCATCCCGAGTCCACACGGGGCTGAGCGCCAGATCGGTGAACTCGTTGTCAAAGTTCTCGGCCAATTCGGGGTCGGTGATGACAGGCTGGATCGGCGGCTCGACCTCGCGTCGCTCCAACTTCTTCCAGTCGATCTTGCGGAAGAAACGGTGCGCCTTCAGCGTCTTCAGGTCTTTAGTGTTCGTGCCGCCGAGGCGTTTGCTGGGTTCCTTGCGCAGAAGGCGGGTGAGCAGGTCCTTGGCGTCGGGTCCGAGAAAGTACGGGAGCTGTAATTTCTGCTTGAGGATGTTCTGCTGGATCTTAGCGTGGTTGTTGCCGCCGAATGGCGGGCTGCCGGTGAGTAGGTCGAAGCCGATAGCCCCGAGGCTCCACCAGTCGACCGTGAAGTCGTAGCCCTGGCCTTGGATGACTTCCGGCGCCATGTACTCGATCGTACCTAGGACGCTATTTGCACGCTCGTCCTCGAGGGCTACCTTGGAAAGGCCGAAGTCGGTGAGCAGCAGATGTCCTTCGGCGTCGAGCAGGCAGTTCTCGGGCTTCAGGTCGCGGTAGATGACGCGCACATTGTGATGCAGGTGTTCGAGGGCGAGTACCATCTCGGCCATGTAGAAGGCTGCCACTTCTTCCGAGAACATGCGCTCCATGGCTAGATGGTGGAACAGCTCGCCGCCTTGAGCGTACTCGAGGATCAGGTAGAGTTTCTCGTGGTCCTGGAAAGCGTAGTAGAGCTTGACCACGAAAGGATGCCGGTTGACGGATTCCAAGATGGTGCGCTCGGTGCGAGTCTGCTCGATGAGACGCTTGTGGACTGTCAAGCTGGCCTTCTTGAACTGCTTCTGAGCGTAGAGACGTCCACTGGCCTGCTGCTTGACTAGATGCACTGTACCGAACGCACCCTTGCCAAGGCAGCGCAGGGGATCGAAGTCATCGGCACACATCTTACGACAGACAGTGTTTGTGCGCACGCCTCCCTCGATGGCCTGCGATGCGAAAAGAGGCGTCCGAGTGCCTGGACTGTCGCTGGCAAAGTCTTGATCAAGCGCGACATCGTACGTCTCCAGCTCGGTCTTGTCGCTCTCGCTTGTCCGAGAAGATGCTGGAGTCGTACTGTCATACGCGTACGATTCGGTCGAAAGCACTCTTGCCAAGCTCAGCCTGCGCTCTTCTGTATCAAGCGACAGCGCATCCAGTCGCGACTTCAAAGCGCTGATACCACCAGTACCTGGTGTTGCTGGCCGCATCATAGGGCTACCTGTAGCGCCTAGCAATGGCGTGCCAACCACAGACATGTCCGACTCTTCGCCGCCTGAGGCCACCGGTGTGTGGAACCCTTTGATGATATTCATAGCGGGTGCGGCAGGTGGCATGCCCTTCTTCTTGTTCTTCTTGCGCTTCTTCGCCTTCTCTCGCAGCGCTTCGTGGTCCAGCTTCGGAATTGGCATGTGTTCATCCATCACCGCATCGCGCACGGACTGGCGAGCGGGAGACGCGATCCGCATAGGTGGGGAGCGTTGTATCTCCATAGTCCTGCCATAACCGTCCATGCTCATATCAGGCATACTCTGTTCCTACAGCAGGCAGTCGATCGTAACTGCGCCAAGGTTTCATTCAAACCCAGCACAGATAGATGTCAAGGGTTGTATTGGTAGCAAGCATATAGTCTGCCAGTGACTACCGCCGTGTCCGCACGGCTGTCGCCTGCTCTCTCGCTCCCTACCGCACGTACTGATGCGCTCAGTGCGCTCGTTTCGCGTTTTCGCCCACCTCTTCAAGGCGGGCCTCCCGCCACTACCCAGTCCAGCGACGCGAAGCTCGAATCGGTGCGCGAGAGTCCAGGTGCGATGCCAGGGATAGCGGCTACAACGTCGCTTTGCGCGTTGGTGAGGATGGATGTAATGGCTGTGTAGGAACCCATTCGGTCTGGCGGTTGCTTGAGGTGGTGTTAGGTTCGTCAGGTGTCTGCCTGACGATGAAGTTGTTGAAAGTGAATTATAGGTTGTAGTGGTTGTGGGTGCACGTGAATGTGTGGTTGACAGTCCACAGTTGCGCTCAAGTTTCTGCTGACGCTTGCGGAGAAGGAGCGCCGAGAATAAATAACCCAAGCGCAGCATGTAATAGCACGTAACCAAAAAATAATATAAACGGCGAATCAGCACTTCAATTTCTACTATAATATTTCTCGACAATCAGGCATCATCACCATTGGCCCCCAAAGCACATGGCTCTCTCTACCCCAGCAATCGCTGTCTGGCCAGGTATGGCATCACAGGTCGAAGAAGCCGCCATATATCCAAATATTCGTTGGGCGTCATACAGATCGACGTACATCGCCTCTCCGCCACATCAAGCGTGCGCGGAGTCCTGAGCTCTTGCACCATCAGTCCAAGTCTGGAACCGGAAGTCCATTCCACAGCTTCATACTCCTCCCCTGCGCCTTCATAGCCTCCATAGCATGCTTCTCGCGCAGCTCCTTCGACTCCTCCTCGGACACCAGCACGAAATTGTACCCGATCAGCTTACTGCCCTCCTTGACCCCATGCTTCTGCGCCTGCTCTGACGACACCGTGCCGAGATCGATGAGCAGGGACTCCTTGACACCAAAGACAGCGTCGGAAGTCTCGTAGGGGTCGCCGCGGAGGTAGAGCGCTCTGACCTGAGGGTCAGTAGGCAGGTTCATATGGCAAGCTTGCGGACAGCACTCACGTTATCAGGTGATCGTAGCCCGACTTCTCGAACATGAAATGCATATGGCTCGGCCGGTAACAATGCCTCTTCAACTGCTTCAACAGCTTACCGACCGGACCATCGTGCGGAATCGGATACGGTACCGGCACGATGGCCTTGAACCAGAACACACCCTCCTTATCGCTGTGCATCACCGCTCTCTGATCCGGTCCTTCCCGGCCAGGATACTGCACATCGTAGAAACCCTTGCTGTCCGTCTCCCATATATCGATCTTCACGCCTTCTACCGGCTTGCCGGATGTGTCCTTGATGTCGCAGAGGACAAGGCAGGGTTCGCCGTCAGGGTCATGCGATATCTGAGCGCCATTGGGTTCGATCTGAGCTTCGTGGGAATGGAAGGGCCCGAGGACCGTGCCTTCGGTGCTCTGCGGCGGTTTTGGGTGGTCGATACTGTCGACGAGGAGGGAGAGGCCGAGGATGTCGGAGAGGAGGATAAACTCCTGGGAAAGAGTGTTAGAGCGATCAATGTATCCCAGTGTAGCGCTCAGTCCTCACCTGTCGAACGTCGGTACAAATCTGGCCCACTGATGTGAGGAATAGCAGGCCCGTCATCCATTCGTCATGGCTAAGCCGGGTTTCTCTCGCAAAGTCGTGTAGATGCTGGACAACCCTCTCTAAGATATACTTCAGTCGCGGGTTCGGACACTTCGAATTGATGAGCTTGACGTTGTCTGTGATGTTGTCGATCGTCAAGTCCTTCAGAGGAGGCACGTCAACTTCGGACGGATCCATTGTAACTTTGTGAGGCAAAGGAAGAGTATGAGATGCTTCTTTCGACTGCGAGATCAGAAGAAGCGCTTTACTACCTTGTGTTGGAGGAAACAGGAGGCCAGTCAGAGGCTTTGTCAGGAAGACAGTGTGTTTGCAGACATG
>NAJQ01000755.1:0-13965 GCA_005059865.1 Friedmanniomyces simplex
ACCGCCATAATGTGCTCTGGGCGACTGGAGCCCGCATTACGCCTAGAGAGACGGCGAGAGCCGCTAGGTAACGGCATCCCGGCTTCGAGAGCCTGGAAGAAGGCCTTATCCGTCGCCTTCGCCTTATCGTATAGCTCCTCATCCGTAAGCGTGTCCATGTCCCCGAACCTCGCCTGCACCGTCCGCACCAAGTTCTCATGCCCCGTCAGACACGCCACCTCAGCCGCGGACTGCGCGTCAAAGATCCGCACGGTATTATCGCTCGAGCCACTGACGATCCGCCGACCGTCATACTGCACGCACGCGATACCCTTCGTATGACCCGTGTACGTCCTGACGAGCTTGCCGGTGTCAACATTCCATGCTTTGATCGTCCGGTCGCCAGAGGCAGAGATGATGGTATTGTCTTGGATCTGCACGGCATTGACCGCGGCCTGGTGGGCGCCGCTCATGGGCGGACCGAAGGAGATGAGGAGGGCGTGCTCGCGGAGGATGTCTGTCTTGATGTTGTAACAGAGAAAATTCCCGCGGTCGAGCAAGGGGAGGAGAAAGCTGGGCATCAGGGGGTCGGAGCGGTGCATGGCGCGGCGAGACCAGACTTTGATGCTCCTGTCTTTGCTGCAGGTGACGATGTATCGGTCGTCGAAGCGCAAATTCAGCACGCTCTCGTCGTGCGCGTTGGTCATTTTGCGGAGGAGCTCGCCCGTGCTGAAGCGCCAGACGATGACGTAGGCGTCACTCCCGCCGCTGACGATGATGTCGTGCTCCGGCCGTTCGTCGAACTGCAGGCATAGTACACTCGCGTCGTGGCCTCGCAGCGGCTCGCCCTTCAGGCGGTAGGTGTTGAGGTCCCAGATGCGGATCGTGCGATCACGTGAGCCGGATACGAGATGGCTACAGGTATGCTGGATGGTGTAGACGCACTCGGTGTGACCCTCATCCGCATGCTCAGGCCGCGGAAGCCGGAACATGGTGTATGCGCCCTTCTCCCAGTTCCGCTCCAGGCGCGCACGCTGCTTGTAGAGGTAAGGCCAAGATACCTTGGGCTGAGTCGTGTTGGGGCGCCATAAGCCAGGGATGAGATTGAACTGTATGTCTGCCTGAGTCCGGTACCCATCGGTAAGTTTTCGTCTCGGTGAGAAGGTGGTCATGGACGTCGCGGACTCCGTCGAGCTGCGCCGTGTGTCGATCTTGGAGCGCATCAGGGCGTCTGAGGATGACCGACGTGACGATGCACCGGGCTGATAGGGACCCAGCTCGACGCCCTCCATGCTGTCCTCGCTCCCCTGCGACATCTGCGCGCGGACCGCCTCATCCATACTCTCCGGCGAAGCAGCTTTCGGCACCGCTTCGCCCTCACTGAACGCCTCCTCCGTCTTGCGCTTCCTACTGCCCCTTCTCTGCAACTCCCTCCTCGACGCTTGGCTCTCCTCCCGGGTTTTCTTCACTCTCCGCTGCATTCTCTCTTCGAACTCCTCTATCTTACTCCGGTCCAGTACCCAGCCTTCCCGCGCGAAGCAACTCCGCCATAGCTTCTCGTCTTGCGCACGCTCTCGCCACGCACGTGATACGGTGGATGAGGTGAGCAGATCAAGAGGGTCGAGGTAGGATAGCACGCTGAGCATGAGCTCGGCAGGGAGGTAGTGGGCGGGGTCGAAGTGAGTGAGGGTGTTGCAATAGCGGCCAATCAGCTCCTTATCGGCGTTGGGCAGGCTGCGGATGATGGATTCGGCGAAGACTGCGTGGCGTGTCAGTACGGCCTACACCAACGACGGAGAGTATGGTAGGGTAGGGTGACGCACGCTTCCTCTGCTCCTCCGGCAGGGCCAGCACGAGATTCAGCACGTGCTGGGTGGCGGCATCCATGTCCGGCACGAAGGCCATCTCGCTATCGGAATGGCTCCTCGTCTCCCCCTCCGAATAGCCCTCGTCGAGCTGAGAGATGTTGCGCCGCATGTGTGGCAACGAAGAGGTGTGGTGTCGATGTTTGGGTGAGGAAGGTGTGTGTGCTGATTGCAGGGTGATATGGGTGTTTGCGCGCGCGGGTGAACGTATGGAAGTGTCTGGTTGTGTCACTGAAGGTGTCGGAATGTCTGGGTGGCACGACAGCAGCCTAAAGGTAGGGTGCTTTGGTGCGCTGAAAGCCGGTCTGGTGGCTTATCGGTGACGGCGCATTGTGTGGTGGTGGAGTCGTTCACGTGCGAGAGGGGTGGCGGGTCTGGAGCGGGCGTCGTCGTGGATCAGCCGCTTTGATCGAGCGTTCACTCGAGTCCAGTCGTGATGCTTCGCGCCGACGTCAATGTTGACTTTCAGCACGTCGAGGGCCTTAGTCAGCAGCGGGCCGGTAGAACTACGGCTTCGGGCAGCTTCCTCGGCAGGATCAAAGGCAAATACGTGCTTGGGAGCTGGGGATGGCTCACATACCACAGCCCTACCACAATTTACCCGATAATGCCGCGCTCCAGGACTTCCATCAAGTATCACGCGGGACGGCAGAGGCTTGACCTACGTGTACCAGGTGACTGGCATCAACGACTAAACGCCATAATGGCGCCTTGATCCGAATGCAAGAGACCCGACTCCTGCCTGAACATGGTAACTGCACCAAGTTGAGCATGGGAGGCATCTCTTTGCTCAGGTCCAAGGCTGTCCAAAAAAGCAAATAATGCACAGGCCACCAGGAACAACTGCTCGGCCGACTTCGACCAGTCCTACCTCAACATGGCCTCCAATGCGACGGGAGCATCCGACGCCGCTTCCTGGTCAGCGACCACCTCCCTCGACTGCTTCGTTTTAACCAGTGCGACGCGGTGGGTGGGCGCGGAGGTCTCACTTCTGGCGCGACGGAGGTGTGAGGACAATCGCTTCGGCCGAGCTGGCGGGGAGCTTTAGGAACGCGGTACTGCAGTTTCCGAACTATGTGCTGGGGCTTGCGTTCGTTGCTGGCGGACTGCCCAGTATATGGATTGAAGAGTGTGCCATTATTGGCGTAACTCGCTTGCACTGGCCTCTGTATCGCTGTAATTGAGAGCTTCAGTAGGACTTGCGCGGCTTGCACCATCGGCTCGGTCGTATCAGAGGTCTGGTCCTGCTCCTGCCTGTCACCATCGCAGTATCGCGATACTAACTCCGTATCCTTGAGCACTCTCTGCCCGTAAGCTGCCACGAGACGGGCTGCGCGTGACGGAAGAATATCCCACGTGCTATATGCCAACTCCCGACCTGCATGAATATGGCAGCTCGCAGCAGCCGATCTCGCCATGGCCGAGTCGAAGTAATGCACTCGCCGAGCGAATGGTATCGGTGTAGCGTTGACAAAGCCAGGGGATTGGATCCGCAGCCGCGGGAAGGTGATGAAAAAATTGGAAGGATTCGGGCTCTAGCGTGGCGGAGAAAGAACAAAGCGGCTCCCGCGAAGCGAAGGAGGCTTCCCGCTGCGTTTCTGATGCTTCTGGTTGCAGGAGACGGCACTTGACATCTCCGCCGGCGTGCATGAGGTGGTGCGTCTGCATCCTGCGTCTGCACGGTACAGTACACGCACCGCACGCCACCTTTTTCCCTGGGCCACATTCATCACATCACCTCACGCCTTCCATCTCTGTCTTTGGCTACCTCACATACCCTTCCACGGTGTCGTTCATGATCGGATCGGGATTCCGTCACAAAGCCACCGGGATTAAAACGTGAAGAAACGGAAACGCGGGTGTTTTCCCTTTGCCCCTCATCCCGCCGCCCCGGCCCGCGCTTTCTCCCAATCCTCGCTGGTCCAGACGAAGGGTGAAACGCAGAGCAGCGAGACCCTTGTGGAGGAGAGTCGGCAGTGCCCAAGGGACCGTCTCGCAGTCTCCTCGAAGGCGCGTCGCCGCCCGACAGTACCAAATACAACGCACCTACGATACTCACGACATCTGCACGTGCAGCTCCAAAGTGGCCGACCGACTCTTCCCACGTGCGACCTCACGAGGCAACAGACATCACATGGCCCCCCGCAACACCACACGTGAAGTGAAGTGAACCGAAACGAGCCACGACGACGACGACGACGACGACGACGACGACGGAGACGACGCAGCACTGAGCGGGCGCAGAAGAGGAGAAGAAGGAGACACTGGCAGAGTGATGATGGAAGTGGCCTCCCTACCGAGTCCCACGGCATACCTGGCGCGCAGTCACACCCAACCCCTCAACGGAGGCCTCTCCTTCTCCGCCGCCGGCCACCGCGCCAAAGCCAGCCTCGGCGGCGCAGCGGCAGCGGCAGGCTCCAGAGACGGCACCATGAGCACCCACGTCAGCCTCCAGTCCTCCAACCACAGCATCCAGTCCTCGCAGCCCTCGAGCCGGAGCAGCGATGCGACGCAAGGCACCACCCACAGCACCCTGTTCTCCGCCCCGCCCTTGCCCGCCGGCGCGGCGGCGTTGGGCAGTGGCGAGGTGACGGCGACGGACAATGTCATGAATAGCGTGGCGGATGCGTCGAGCTCGCTGTTCCAGATATGCGTGTCGTCACGGCAGAGACTCCTGGGCGTGCCCGGCTTTCGGGAGTGGCTGGAGGACGAAGAGGAGGAGGCGGATGATGATACAGATCCCGTCACGCTGCTGTGGCGGACCTTTCGGCGAGGCCGGCCGCTGACGATGCTGTATAATGCATTGAATCCCAGTCGGCGCATTGAGCTGAATGGGATCAAGGAGGAGAAGATTGGCAAAGCGGCCACCTTCAAGTTCTTGCAGGCTTGCGTGAATGATTTGAAGTTTCCGCAGGAGGAGTGCTTCATCGTGACGGACTTGTACGGCGACGATACTACCGGGTTCGTGAAAGTGGCGAGGGTGGTGAATCGCGTGCTCGATCTCCTGGTCTCTCGAGGCCTCGTGGATGACATCACGCCCACGGCCAGCGATTTCGAGCAGGCGGCAAAGGGCATGAAGCGCAGTCAGCGCCAGCACATCGTGCACGAGCTCGTGAGCACGGAACGGACGTATGTGCAGCATCTTGAGCTGCTGCAAGCCTTCAAGCATTTGGTGGAGGAGAAGGGCGTGATACCCGGAGACGCGGTGCACGATATCTTTCTCAACCTGAACAGTCTCCTGGACTTTCAGCGACGGTTTTTGATCCGCGTGGAGCAGACGAATGCGCAGCCGGAAACAGAGCAGAATTGGGGCAAGCTGTTCATCCTCTACTGCGAGGCGTTCAAGGTTTACGAGCCGTACATCGCCAATCAGCGGAAATGCGAGAAGAGGGTTGTGGCCGAGTATGCCAAGCTCAAGGACGCGGGTGGCAATCTTGAGATGCGGCAGATTGTGGAGAGTCCGACTTCGCTTTACGGATTTCTGATGAAGCCATTTCAACGATTGTCCAAGTACCCGCTGCTTCTGGGCGACCTGTACAACAAGGGCGATCTGGACGAGGACCGGAAACATGATCTCAAGCTAGGTAAAGAGGCCGCTACTTCCATACTAACCCGAACAAACGAGGCTGTGGACCGCGAAGAGAAGGCCGAAGCAGTGCAGGAACTCAAGATGCGTGTTGAAGACTGGAAAGGCCACCGCGTGGAAGGGTTTGGCGAGCTCCTCCTTTACGGCACTTTCACCGTTCTCAAGAGCGAGAATTTAGGCTCCGGCAAAGACGGCGAACGGCAATACCACGTCTACCTCTTCGAAACGATCCTCCTCTGCTGCAAGGACATCGACCCCACGAAGCCCAAGAACAAGCTCAGCAACAAGCAGCTCGTCGACCGAGCGAGCGGCAAGCCGAAGCTGCAGCTGAAGGGACGCATCTTCATGCAGAACGTGACGGATCTCGTGTCGTTGGCCAAGCCAGGTATGCTGCGCACCGCGACCACTCCCGATGACTTCTACGTCCTCGTCCGATCTTCACACAGGGTACGTCTTCCACGCGAGTGCGCAGTTGAACTGACATATCTTTCTTCTCCCGACTGTTAGGCTCATACACATGCCAGATTTTCTGGAAGGGCGACCCCTCGATCGAGAACTTCATCATCCGCTTCTCCTCCGAGGACTTGATGAAGAAGTGGGCGGGGCAGATCGGGGAGCAGCGGCGAAAGTACCAGGAGACTCGGAGTGCCAGGAACTCGGATGGGAGTCGGCAGGGCGGGACGAGCGTGACGGAGTTTACGTATATGTTGAATCAGCCCGCGATGGAGAACCCTTATGCGAGGCAGGAAGATGAGATGGAGGAGGAGGATGAGGTGGAGACGCTGGTCGGGAGTGGGGCGCCGAGCTGGGTTGGAGGGTACCCGGTCAACGCTTTGCAGAAGGACTTCTCGCAGAGCCGGAACGGGTCGAGCAGTAGTCTGCGGAGTCGAAGCACGACCGGGGATAGCGGTGGTGGTAGCGGGATGCCGACGCCCACGCCTCTGTCCGCCGTATCGGCTGGCCGCGCGCCGCCTCCGCGGTTCCCGCAAGGCGCTCTGCAGCAGCAGCAGCCCTTGACTTTGCGGACGCAGCTTTCCAACGCCCAGCAGGCGCTGAGTCCCAATGCGAGGGGGGAGCAGGACAGCTACTTCTCGCCTGCGACGGGCGACTCGCCCATGTCGAGTTCAAGGACGAGCACGAGCTCGACGGCGGGCATGTACCCGTTCCCGCGACAGGCGATCCCGCCACAGCAATCGCAGAATGGGTATCATGATGAGGGTAGTTACACCGGTTTCTCTCAGCAAGGGCATGCGCCCGCGCACGCGGCGCACGGGCAATCGCGCTTCACGGCGCCGGCTATGGGCCGGCAGAGGGAGCCGAGTACTAGCGGCTCCTCGATGGCGAATGGTGGGTACGCCGTGCAGCAGCCTGGACGACATGGTGTTGCGCCCCGGCCCTCGTTTCCTGCGGGGAGTGGCATGCACAGTGCGCAGCAGATGCCCTCGCAGCCGCGGCATCGGTCGGCGAGTAGTCCGGATATCCACAATGGGCCGCCAGGCGGTGGGCAGCAGAGGGGCGGTGTACCTGGGACGGCACTGAGGAGTCAGCCGCCGGTGCCTGATGTGCCGGCTGGGTATCATCAGCCGCAGCAGCAGCCGCAGCACTTTGGCGCCGGGGTGCCGAGGAGTCAAAGTGGCAGTCCGGCGAATGTGCACTTGGGGAATGGATACGGGCCGACGAGACAGAGCCCGCAGTCGCATTTGTCGAGAGAGCGGAGCTACCAAGTCGGCAACGGACGAGCACGTCCCCAGCAGCAACAGCAGGATCCCTCGCCCACGTCCGCCTACGGCTACGACGGCGGTCGACCCACCGACCTCCGGGTAATGGCACAACAACACCCCTCCTCACGCAGCGTAACCCCAGTCCCCAGCCGCAGCGCCGGCGCCTTCTCCCCGCCACCACCCCCACCACCACCACCACCGCCTTCGACCCCGCCGCCCTCTCCCCGCTCAGCACCGCCCCGACCCAACTCAAAGTCAAAGTCCACTGCCCCTCCGCCTCGCAGACCCTCACCCTCGTCGTGCCCCTCACCATCTCCTACCAGAGCCTCAAGGACCGCATCGACGCCAAACTGCAGCGGTCCACGAACCTGTCACTGAGTGACCGGGCCAGCGGCGGCGGCGGCGGCGGGGGGCCGAAGGAGAGCGTGGTGGTGGTCAAGCTGAAGTATCTGGATGAGGAGGATTTTGTCAGTATTCAGAGTGATGAGGATGTGTTGACGGCGTTTGAGACGTGGAGGGAGCAGAGAGGTGGGGTTGCGGGGTCGGAGAGTGGTGGTGGCGGTGGCGGTGGTGGTGGGGGAGAGGCGGGGGGAGTAGGGGGGAGTATGGGGGAGATCGAGCTCTTCTGTCAGCGGTGAGATTTTCTCGAGAGAGGGGGGCAGGCACTGCTCTATTGAGTGTGGAGATGAAAAGATGGAGGGGTTTCTGGTGAGAGAGAGAGACGGGGGTTAGCGCCGCGAGAGAGTGCTGGCGAGCGAGCGAGCGTAAGGGGAGCCGAGCGGTAGGAAGGCCCGGGACACTTTCTCATGAAACGCTCCGGATGAATGAATGAACGAACGCGATGCGTGAGGAATCCGTTCCCCCCCCCCCCCTCCCTCACGATGGAGAGAGGCAGGATGCACCTCAGGATCAAGAGTTTTGACGGCCTTGAAAATCTGGAAGAAGGAAGGAAGGAAGGTTAGCGGGGATGAAGAAGACTGCTGCTGGCCGCTGGCCCCCCCGCCCCGATTGCGGCAGCACAATTCCAATGTGGACGGGGGTTTGGTACCCGTCCGTTTCCAGCGATGGAAAGCGAGCAAGCAAGCGAGCCTTTTGGTTTTTCACCTCACCTCACCTCACCTCACCCTACGTGTGCATGTACGTGTACATGACCCCTCGCAGCAGCCGACCGACATCGTGCTCACGAGCCCCCGCACCAGCCAACGGCCAACTCCCACTTTTCTTTCCGTCCGCAGACCTGGGTTTGCTCGTTTCCGCCACAGTCTTGGGGGATAGTTGGTTGAAGGAAGGAAGGAGTGGGGAGGGAGAGGGAGAGGGCGGGGGGGAGAATATGGTGAGGTTACGCAGGGCAGGGGCAAAGCAGGGGCAGGGCAAAGAAAAAGGAAAAAGGAAAGGAAAAGTGAGAGGGCGTGAACAGGGCATGAAGAGCGTTTTCTGCCTCATTGAGGTCCATCCACCCACGCAATTTTACGAGATGTCGAGACGGAGAAGAGGTGAGAAGGAAATGGACTGTACTGGACAGGACAGGACTGGAATGGACTCACGTGGACCTTCATGTTTCTGACGAAAGAGGATGAGGATGATATGGATGATGGGAAACCGGGGTGTATGGGGGGTCCCGAGGGGTCTCTTAAATGACCTTTTGAGGAAGTGATAAGGGGGGGTAATGAGGAATGAGTGGAGTGTGAGGGTGGGTGGGTCAGACTCAGGGGGAGATGTGGGCGTGGGCGATGCGTGGGTGGGGATGACGGGATGAAATGCAGCCTGCGGCTTGCCGCTTCGCGCACGCGTGCGTGCGTGAGCGAGTGCGTGCGCCTGAGCGTCCATGATGATGTGCGTATGTAGATGCATGCGTTTGAGGGATGTGCACGTGCTCTTGCTCTGCAGCTGAATAGGAAGATGAGATTCCCCTCTCCCTTGCTCTGTTCGCGTACCTGGTGTTGTTTCGTAAGGAAGGTGACATGTAGTTTCCCCGTGTGTGTCAGGAGTTTCGGCGGGGGGGGTTTACTTCTGTTCTGTTCCTTCGTGTCTTGTCTTGGGTCTTTGAGATGCCCGTACGTGTCTTTGTGACTAGAATGGACTTGTTCGCTGGAAAAAAGTGTGGTAGGTATAGGGAGGGATGGGGATAGGAATGATTAAGCTGCATGGACGACCACTCCGCGTCGGTGTCTCCGGGGCTCCAGAGTCATTAATATCGGGTGGCGTTCGAGGTAGGGTTTATGCGAAGACTTTCTTCGCCAGTATACACGCCGTCCATATATCTCTATCTACCTCGCCACCCACACCGCCCTGCTCCCTCTCTTTTCATCGTGTGCCGCTACATGCTCACCAACTAACCAAACACCTCTCCCGATCAAACCCGCCCCGCAATTGCCTCTCCGGCTTCACCACTTTCCCCTGCAACACCGTGTACCTAACAATATTCTCGCACTCCTCCGGCCTCACGCGCGCGAGCCAGATACACTGCGCCGCCTCCCCCTCCCCCTCCCCTTTCCCCTCACTCTGACCTCGATCCTCCGCCTTCCGATAAACAAGCATATTAGCACTGTACTTATGCCCCCCCACATGCGAAATGAAATAGATCCCCACCCCTCCCGGCCGCTCGTCTCCCAGATCGCGGAAGAGGCCGAGGGGCCGGAGATGGCGTTCCAGTTCGCGGCGGAGGAGGGGCGCGGATTGCCCGCAGCGGGCGTCGCGGGTGGCTTGGGAGCAGAGGAGGATGAGGTATTTGTGGGGGCAGGGGGTGAGGGTGAGCCCGGTTGGGAGTTGGAGGAGGGGGGGCTGTGGTGAGGGGAGGGAGGGGCCGTTGTTGGTTGTGGGCTGCTGTTGATGTTGGAGTGATGAGGATGGTAGGCGGGAGGTATTGGTCGATGTCCGGTTGATGCACCCCTTGATCAACTCCGGCACACTCTCCTGCGTCACCCCGTTAATCCACTGGAAAGCCGGTAAAAGCAGCACCCTCGTCGGCCGCCCATAATCCCCCTTCCCGTCCCCCTCGCCCAGGAAGTCCGACTCCGTGGGGATATTACTGGCACTCAACATCAGATTCCCGCCCTCCACGTCCCCCCTGTGCTTCCCCACGGCCTCCATCACACTCCCCGCCTCCTCCTCCACATCCCGCACCCAATCCGTCTTCCCCGTCGCGACGACCAGGTGCCGGCTGAAGCCCTTGATCTCGCCATACAGCTTGTCCTCCTCGTCGATGCTGAATTTGCGGGGGAGGTGGATGGTGCAGGTGGTGCAGTCGTGCAGGCAGTCTTCCCCGTCTAGCTCCGGTCGCGTGGCGGGGAAGAGCTGGGCGGCGAGGGTGCGGGCGGTGTAGAAGCCATCGGGGCGCTCTTTGGTGGCGGTCGGGGTGGCGGAGGGGGTGAAGCGCTCGCTGATGGAGCGGAGGAAGTTGGTGGTCATGGTTGTGGGGGAGCGCTTGGGCATTCTCTTGTTTCAGACCCGGGTTCGGAGGGGTTTATGAGATGATCTTATCTGATGGAGCGGAAGGATTCCGTTGATGGGGGATATGGATTGTTCAGCCGGATACATGTAGTGAGTCCGGAGGAAGTGACGCGGTATGAGGCACGTGTATGGAGGGTGGAAGAGACGGCAGTGCTCGAGAGTTCACAAGCAGGAGCAGAAGTGTCTGTGAATGGCGAAGCTCATATATCAACGTTGCTGCCTTGACGAACTCGGCCGGAGTACGGATATCACCGGCCGATGCGGTCGGCCTTGTCGAGCGCATCTCCTCCGTCGACCAGACGCACACGACGAGCAGCTTGAGGAGGCGCGTCGAGCGGCGGCTTCAGCAGAGACACGAAGGTGCATCCGCCATGGTCACGCCTCTTGCTGTACAGCGGTAAGTGGGCTTCTTCATTCCTGCTTTCTGCCAAGGCCGGTCTGCTGTATCGCCACTCCTTACCTTGGGACAGCCTGGACTCATATGCAGAATCCATGTCAAGCCATGCAATTCTCCTGGCCGGTGCCCCGGAAGCCAGCGATCTAGACTGGGATGGTACCGACCTGCTCGCGAGCTTCAACACGCCCGTCAAGCGCTTCCTGGGCCATCAGGCCGCTCCTCAACAAACAGCACAGCATGAAGCGTCTACCCAGCCCCACCCGTCAGCCAAGTGGCGAGCTGCCCCGATGAACAAACTCGCGCAAGATGCTACCGTACCCGAGCCGGAAGACCTCCCCCAGACGCAATTCTTGTCCCTAGATATCAACGACGATGCAGCCGAAGATCAAGAACGTCTCCGCTTTCTCGAGCACTCGCTGGCTCTCCTCAGCAACCTCGACTCGTCCCAGATCGCTGCACCAGAGGACACGACCGCCTTCGCCTCGACCTTCTCATTCGCTACCGCAACAACAGGCACCTCCTTCAACACAACCTACGGCAGCTTCTCCCCCTCCGCCACATCCCCCGCCAAAGCCGGCAATACCGCTCCCCCCGCCCCTCTGAACCTGAGAGGCGACATCACAGACCTCAAACGCCTCCCCCCGGCGGACCATGTAACCCGCATCCAACCCCAAACCATGACCGTCAATCTCCTCGCGGCTGTGATATCCATCTCCCCACCCCGCACAGTCTCGCTCCGGAAACGAACAGGCGAGATGGAGATCCTCGAGCTCCTGCTCGGGGATGAGACGAGGGCGGGGTTTGGTGTCACGTTCTGGCTTGCACCGGTCGATAGCCAACAAGCTAAGCAGCAGCAGCAGCACCACCAGCGGGATGACATACGCAGCGCGCTGCAGCAGTTACGAGCAGGCGATGTAGTAGTAGCGCAAAACGTCGCGCTCTCGACTTTTAACGGCTGTGTCTACGGACAGAGTCTGAGTCGGAAGTTCGCAAGGAATAGTACGACGATCACTGCGCTTACTGGGGAGGAGGTGGTGGTGGCGGTGCAGGGTTTCATGGGGATGAAAGGGAAATTTGAGAGAGTGCAGAAATGGGCGGATGACTTTGTTGGGCGGACGAGGAGGCCTGGCGTGGGGGTGAGGGGCGTGGGGACGGGGAGGGGGGGTGTGGAGGAATTGCCGCCGGATACGCAGTCGTTCAGTAAGGATAGTTGATTGTAAGGGGTGGTGTGGGGCGGGACTATGAGAATGGTGGTCCGGTTGATCGACCCGTCCACGGGCAGCAATCGTGAAGCGAACACTCGTGATCAGTATGTCGGCCAACTCCGAAGCCCTTCATCATCGATATCTAAACCAGCGGAGAGAGTTTGCCTAGCTCCTGAACAGTGACGGAGTAATACGCGCCGAATCTGGGACTGCACAACACAACTGCACGAAAAGGATCTGTCCAGCTCGTCAGGCGCGCGGAGTCAATATTGCTCCGGAAGATTGGTTGCAGGATGCACCGCTCGTCTGTGCATCTCACACGCTCGCCCCGCCCCACTCACCGCCGCGGACCACCCACCCACCCAATTTCTCAAAGCACACACCCCTCATCCACCACCCCCCCATCCGAAAAGGGATTCCCGCCCCCCTCCCTCCCCCTCTCAAAAAAAGGCTGACACAACGCCTCCCACCTCACCCTTCCCCTCTCCGCCCTCTCCTCCTCCTCCTCCTCCTCCGTCAAAGCAGCACCCAAAACGTACACATTTCCCTGCTGCTGCTGCTGCCGCATCAACACCCTCAGCACCCGCGCCATCAACACCACGAGATCCGAGAAGAGGATTTTGGAGGGACGGATTAGGGGGGAGGGGATCTCGTGGGGGAGGTGGGTGGGGTCGAAGAAGGGGTCCGCGAGGAGGTGGGCGCGGAGATGGTTGCAGTGGTTTATTGTGCAGGGGCGGGGGAGTGCGAGGGAGGTGGCAAGGGCGTTGCGGAGGAGGAGTTGGAGGAGGTTGGCTAGGTGGACGTGGGTGGGGAGGGGGGTTTGGGTTTGGGTTGGGAGTTGGCGTTGGAGGGTGGTGTGCATGGGTGCACAGGTCTGGTTTGGTTGGGGTCGTTGGTTCGGGGGTGCGGTGTTCATGGGTGGGCTTTTGGTTCGGTGGGGGTGGTATGACTGGGGTCTGGCGGAGAGGGTTTTATAGCCATTGGGAGCGGCGTGTGTGTGGGTTTGTGTTCACTGGGGTGAAGTCGGCTGTTGGGAAGGCCTTGTGGAATGGGCACGGTGGTGGAGCGTAGGCTTGTCATCAACTATACCTCCGATGCACCTGCTTTCACTTTCCGATCCCTCTTTGCTTGCACTGCCCTTGACGCCATCCCCGACTACGCGTGCTGCTGCGACGAGGCTATTGTGCAGTATCCTCTGACATCAAAGGCCATAGAGGTCCAAGCAAAGCGTCGCCACAAGTTCACAACGAGGGCAATCACATCTACTTTTTGAAAGGCACATTGGATATAGGAGGCCTTTCGCACGTCAACAATGGAGCCATTGGCGCAACAAAATTGTCGGCCTGAGGTAATCGGGGGCTACCCTTGTTACCTTGTTTTTTTGTCACGACAATAATGGAACTAACACGAAGGCGCGATGATCAGCATATGAACACTCACTTTCATTCTATCACACGTGATCTAGCGCAAGGCGGGAGTATCCGTGTCTGTCGACACACTGGCTGCAACCCCTGATGAGAGTGCTCACTTTCGCATTCTTTCGATCCCTGCCTCGGATCCCCGTAGCGATCTCTCCCTTCTTCGGCCGGTTTCAGATCGACTCGCGGGCAAGAAGTCCGAGAAGAGACTACTGCTGCTTTGCGAGAAGAGTGAAGGTGAGAAAGGCGTCAAGAAGGCGTGCGGGAGTGCCATGTGTTCAAGATACTTTGGGGCACACGTGTTGTAGGAAAGTCTACAGCTACATGTACAGGTACAGGTACTT
>NAJQ01000756.1:3421-13948 GCA_005059865.1 Friedmanniomyces simplex
GTCGCGTGGGCCTCACTAACTAGAACCGCCATACGTCGGGTCTCCACCGACAGCTTTCGCAAAGATGATGGTCCCGCGTGCGTACCGTTTCTCTTCGTCGCCGCCGAGAGATGCCTGCCTAGACGAGAAGAGCGGCGGACGTTTGTCTACGAGGAAGAGTACACCGGTCAAGGCGGATGTCACCTTAACAGCCAGACCTCCTCCCGCCGAAAGGACGGCAACCGAACCGGCCAAGACGGTCTCGAAGCCGATGGCTGTCCCACTCCCGGAGCGCAGCCACTCTGGCACGGTGCAAACGCTGCCCAGTCGCAGCCGCAAGATGTCTGCGAAAGTCACGAGCCAGGCGGCCACACTCCACGACGGCAACGCGCTGCCGCCTGCGGTTGCGGCTCTGCTAGCGATCACCGCCATTCCGCGACCCCGGCCGAACCAGTTCCGACGGCACACGCGCAGACAGCGCCGAGTATCGATCGATGAGCTGGTGAGCAGCTGGAAGAGCGACGAGAGCCTGAAGCCGAGCTACAGCAGCAGTCCGGCGTTGAGTATACTGTTAGAGGATGCGAGCGATATGGAGGAGACCCCCGTGGCCTCGCTAGACAGCGCGGCGGAGGAAGGCTTCTTATACCAGCGGTCAGAGTCCTGTGAGAGCGTTCCGTCTTTGGATGGAGACGATCGGTCCGTGCTGTCTTTGAGCGGTCCAAGAACACCGGAGTCGCTGCGCAGCCAGAAGTCGAGCAGCAATCTCAGGCGGGATAAGTCCCGGCTGAGCCTCACAAGACAGGATACCTCGTTCGACCACCCGTTGGTGCCGGCGGCTGCTACTGCTCCGGACGAGGACGACCTCATGCTGTCTACACCGGATAGCAGGTCCGCGACGCCAAAGCCGAAATCGACATTCACCTCCAACCTGACGACTTCGCTGCGAGCCTTCAAAAACGCCACCTTGAGCTCCATCGCCTCCTTCACACTTAGCAACGTTACCGCACCATCGCAGCGGGCATCCGACTGTCGTTTCTCGGACGAGATGCTCTGGTCGCACCCCTTCCTTTTCCCGCGGCTCAGCTCAGAGATGAGACCCGCCATAGAAGGCATACCAACTGAAGCGCAGAGGCGGTATCTGAACCCGCCGCCACTCACCTTCGAAGAGCAAGAGGCGCCCTTCCAGCTCGCCCTTCACGCGCCGTTTCTGGCCGAGCGCATCGACGAAACGCCAACGATCCCCATGCAAACCTACAACCGCGGTAAAAAGGCGAGCCAGAAGCGAGCCGCCGGGCTCGATCCAAGCTCCGAGGCTGGGAGAGCTTTACTCGGTCCTTCTGGCGTACGGCAGCGGGAGCCGAGGGAGAATAGCGACTTCTTGCGGGTAGTGGTGCTGGAGATGAATATGCGACGGAAGGGCAAGCTGGAGTCGGGCAGGGCGAGGATATGGTTGCCGCCGAGACAGAGCAGCAGGCCGAGTGAAGAGAGCGCGGGGTTGCCGACGCGGTGGCTGGGCGTGAGTGCCTATAGCTGAGCGCGCGCTGTCGATGAAGTATGAATGAGCGAAGATATGGATGGCAAAGGACAGGTGCTGCTCCGAGTGTAGACTCCAGCGTATAACTAAATGCAATACAGAGTCCCAACCCGTTCAACTGTGGGTCTACTTGAAACATAACAACACTCGCTTCTAAAGGTGAGGAAGGTACGATGGAGCCCTGTCGCTATCAAAACAGCATGACAGCCACCGAGAGCGTCACTTCACGACTCTCTCTTCTCTTCTCTCCCTTCCATCTTTCTGAAATTTCCCTCTTGCTTCGCACATCACTTCAACACATTTTTCCTGGTCCGTCACCCATGCTCCCGGCATGGTCTGCAAGCAGATGCGCATCGACAGCTCGTGCACGGTGCAGCGCGTGTGGGCCACTGTCGCTCAAGACTTCGAGGGAGTTCGCGCCAAGGGGTTGAGGGCCAGACGGGCGCAGATGCATCCGACCTCGCGCTCCGATGAGTGGGCGGACGAAGTCTACGATTGGTGAGTACCTCGATGGGGCTGTCACCCTCTTACGACGATGTACGTCCGCTAACTGTCCCTTTCATCGTCGTGTAGGTTGCGCCACATCGGCGAAGCCAGACGCGGCCAACTGGCCAACATCAGATTCAAGTTCGAAAGCATCGAGGTCCCCGCCCGCCTCGACTACTACCAGATCGACCCGCTCGTCGGCTTCGCCGAATACGCGGCTCAGACGGGCACCGAGTGCACCGCCGTCTACACGATCACCGGCCCGGGCGGCTGCCTGTACCTCCAGCTGCCCCTCTCCGGCCGACCCAAGGCCGTGTCGGGCGTCTATCGCAGTACCGTGCGCAAGGCCCGTCTGCTCCTGACCACGGACGAGGAGGGACGGAAGGATTGGCGGGCCTCCGTGGCGTACACGACGGCGCTGCTCGGGCCCAGGCTATCGGCGCTTGAGACCGCGGGGGATGTTGCCGGGTGCACGTTTCGGGGACGGGGGTTGGCAGATGCGGTGGGGAGGGCGAAGGGCATGGTTCTCTGAGGGACAGGCCGAGGGGCCGGGAACTGTAGGGTAGCATAACGGAGCGGATCGCATCTGCGGTGTGGTGGAGAAGGCCACACCGTGGGCGGTAATGCTGCTCGTGTGCTTTGTCTCAAGTGTCAATGAATCAAGTGATGTGACTGCGTAGTATCGTAACCGGGCTGATGGCATCTGCGGTGTTGGGGAGAGCCCGCCACGCTGTAGAAGAGAATTTAGCTCGCGTGTCTCCCCCTCGGTGTTCCGCACTCAAAATCTCGTGACTGTGAGGCGAGGTACATCAGTGTAATGTCACTGGGTACGCCGCGGAGAGCTTGCCGCAGCGGTCTGAGAAGGGGGATGTCTCTTCGTGGTGAAACCTCACAATCGGTGACTGCGTGGCAGCGTAACCGAGCGGATTGCATCTGCGGTGGAGAGGAGAAGAAGCCGCATCGTAGCGCCAATATAAGTAGCTTGTGTGTTTGCTCGGGCGGCGATACTGTCGGAGCTGGTGTCGTCGTCGTCCTTCACCGGGTGCTTCACAACGATATTATCCGAGATGTTGTCGTCGTCGTTCTTGACCGAGGGCTTCACCGTGGTGTTGTCGGATCTGTTCCCGCCGTCCCTTCTCCGACTGGGTGCTCCGCGGTGATACCATCTGAGCTGTTGCCGTCGTCCCTTCTTCACCAGGTGCTTCACCGCGATGTTGTCTGACATGTGCTCGTCGTCCTCCTCATCCCAGTGCTGTTGAATGGAAGAGCAGTTGCTCTCATGGCAGAGTACCGGAGCGTAATAGATTGAGCGTACCGCGGAGAGCTGACCATGGCGTCGTGAAACAGAGCATGCTTCCCGGCGGTAGAATCTCAGTAGATGTCTCTGTATGGCAGAGTGCAGGAGCTCGATGCAATTAGCTCGGGGCGGAGACGTCGACCAGGTTGTGTGAAACGAAGGATATTAGAGCTATGGCAAGAATCTCCGTGATGAAGATAGAAGATCAGCTATGTATACGGCAGCTTAGCAGGAGCGGAGACAATAATATGTGAAGGAGACGCCGGTGATCCCTTCCAAGGTATACACTCACTTCTCCGCCACCCGGTGCTGCCGCGAGTACTCGTACAGCACAATCGCCGCCGCAGTCTGCACGTTCAAGCTCCGAGTGACACCCTGCTGTGGTATCTCAACCAGCATATCGCACTCGGTCAACACGATCGCCGGGATGCCTTCCTTCTCACTGCCCAGCACCAATATGGTCCGGTTCGGCAGTGGGCACTGTTTGGAACCCAAGAGCACGCTACGATCGGTCTGCTCGATCCCCACGATCGACCAGCCTTCATTACGCTTCGCGGCGAGGTATGGGGGCACAGCAGCAGCCGAGAGTTGTAGCAGTGGGAGATGTAGATGCGAAGAGACGGATACGGCCTGAAAGTCTCTATTGGACGTGACGTTCTGGTTCTGCAGGTGCATCTCGGAGACGCCGAAGACTTCCGAAACTCGCGAGAGGCCGCCGAGGTTGTAAGGGTTGTCGACGAGTGAGGCGATGATGATGAGCTCGTTGCGTTTGATCCGGAGCTTGGCGTCTGCTGCTAGGGCGCTCGCCATGTATGCCGTTCCTTTCGTCTGCAAAGCACGGGATTCGCCGGCTTTGGAGGGAGTAAGAGTTTGCCTGGTATCATCGCTCAATGCTACTTCTGGGGTTGCTGTGGTTGGAGCATTCGTAACAGTAGGCTCGCCCAAAGGCATGCACGGCAAAGGCCAATCATCAGCGACTCCCGCATCGCGCCTGTACAGGTCGACGAAATCCGCTCGTCGACATATTGGCGCCTCCGTGTTGTCAAGACAGTACCACGGCCCTTCGACGAGGTTCGTCAGCGTATGATCCTTGACAGGATCGAACCGGTCAAGCACCCGCTCCAGCGGCGGCTGCTCAAAGCGCTCAAGGCTGCGAATATATTCGTCCAACGCCGCAAAGGCCACGTTACCCGTGATAGCCAGCCAGCTCCGTGATCGTGCAACGTCCATGAGCACCGGAAACTGCCACTGGGCTTCGTGCCGGATGATGACCTTGGAAGATGCTGCCAACGGCACGACGGCTGCAGTGAGCTGTAACCCGAAATCGGCATCGGCACTCTTCGCTTGGGTGAGCATTACACCAATCTTCATGAGAGATGCCAGGTATTTCGGGTTGGAGTGATGATCTTTGGTAGATAACTCGGTCAGAAGGCTTGCTTTCAGCGGCTTGTGCTTGACGTATATGCGGGCAATCATCCAGCTCAGCAAATACCTGAACCGCGGAAGCGGCTCGATGGACAAGATGTAGTGTAGCTGCATGAGTATGTCCATGATCACCAGATGGGAGAGCACTTGCTCGCAACACAAGAGCGCGAGCTGCAATTGTAGAACTGATTTCCATGGGCTTACTGTAGGCGGCGGGACTCTTTGGTTGGTCCACCGTTCCAGTAGAGTGTTGAAGAGCGACACCAGGATCTCGGGACAGCTGCTACCAAGTCTGCTTGTCATGTCGAGAAGAGCTGCTGCGCCGAACGTCTCGCGGGGCCCAAAGTAGTACTCGTAGCTGACGACCTTCAGCTCGGGCGCAACAGACTGTAGCACGTGCGTAGTAGCGTCTTCCAGCAGCAAGTCCACCGTGGGTTCGGGAAGGCCCTCGGCGTAGCTGAGCAGGAAATCTTTCACATTGAGCACGGCAGCTGCAGAAGGTACGGCCAGGACGGCAAGTCTCACGGCGCCGACTAGTGGAGACATCAGGTACGCCCGATTTCCAGATACGGCTTGGAGCTTGCGGACCATGTCTGCCACCGACTTGCCAAGCTCTGCGTAGTCGACGGTTCTCGTCACAAGCGTTGGGTCAAGCAGAACGCCAGGAAATTCAACCAGTAGCTTTTTGGGGTACTCGAGGTACTCCATGTCAGTCCAGATCTCGAGCAGCTTCGCCTCGATCTCGCTCGGCTGTAAGCGTGGCACCGACCGTAGGTCTCTCTGAAGCACACAACACAGCTCAAGCGCAGCGTCTTCTCGGATGTCTCTCTTCGAGGGCTCGGCCTGCCAAGCCGCAACGGGACCCATTGGCATGCCTCCACTAGCCGCTCTGTTCAGCAAGGCTTGTACCTGATCCCATTGTGTGACAGATCTGACCACCAGCTCGCTTTGCCGAGTCTTTGAGGTCCTGGAGAAGTTGTCTCCACAGAGCTTCAAGCAACGCACAAACACGTGATCCCGTGCCACTTCCGGCAACGCCGCCCACGAAGTGAGGTTGGCGAGTTTCTCCAGCTGATCGAGTTTGAGTGTGATGGCACGCGTGGTCTCGAACGCTCGAGCCAGGCCTTCCAGGAGGTAAACATTCGCATAGGCGAAGCTGCGGCGAGCGGAGAGCAGATCGAGTGAGATATCGATGAGCGAGGACGTGAGCGCAGAGTCTGACGAGTTGCGCTGTAGCAGGTGCTGAGTGTACTGTGCCAATCGGTCGCCATGCACACAGTGCAGATACCCTGCTTCCTTCCGCAGGGTGGACGTGAATAATGAGCCTTGCGTAGCCCACGGTAGGAACGCAGAGCGCAAAAACACTACGAAGGCCTCCGAGGCATTGGGCTGAAAGTTGGAGCGCATGACCCAGTTGCCGATGAACTTGCGATTTGAGTCTTGCATCTTGGGATGCAAAGCTGAGGCGAGAAGAGTGTACAGCCACTCGGCTTGTACCAGCGAGCCAGTTGAGGCGAGCATGCTGAGGTCGGTTTCGCACTCCATAACCTGATTGAGGTAACGTCCGAGCACGATCGTCTCGAAGACGGTGCGAAAGCGCTCGTATTGCGCAACGAGACTTGTGCGATCTAGTCCAGCGTCAGTGCATGCCGCATTACTCAAGTGACCTACGTTGTGCAATCTCGAGATCTCGTAGGTAGACGACCTGGCGAGTGTAAGCCAGCGTTCTCATGGGCCCTATGACAAGCTGGAGACTCTGCCACGTACCTGCAATATCATCTTTCCTCGAACAGATCATGGCCATTGACGAGTCCTTGCTCGCCGCAATGGCTACCGACCGTCTAAGAATCGCCAAGCACTGCTTCCTGCGCTCAGCGTCTCCGTACTGCAATCCTTGTTGCAGAAAGACCCAGTACGATCGCTCGAACGAGAACTGCAGCTCCGCGTTCTGACACAGTACCCAACGCAACCAGATGGCATAAGCGAGACCTTGGCTTCTCTCTTGAGCCAGCAGCTTTTGCAAGCACAGCCAGACCAATTGATGGTGCGCATGCGAAATGTGTGGAGAAGCGCCTAACAAACTCACGAGGGTCTCACGAGCGCCTGTGGATATCATACTGGTTGCGCATCCGAGGAGTACGAGTGCAGCTTTGAACAGGCGGTCGAAGGTCTCAACCTCCGCACCTGGGATATCGGCAGATCTAGCGAACGTCAGGAGGTGTTTGATGCTGTCCGTTCGATCTTCGAGAGGTCCCATCTCGCGTAGGTCCAGATCAACGCTGCAGTCTGGCAAGGGCACGATGTTTCCCATCGACACCGCTGTCTCCTCCCCGGGATGATGTTGCAGCTCGCCAGTCAGGCCATACAGGCGTTGTGCGACATGGCGGAGTAGATCGCTTCGGAGGGACGCATTATGACCAGATACTGCCAGCACAAGATCGGTCCGGCCGCGTTGAAGTAGTTCAAGAAGACGAGCCTGTAACGCCCCTCTCGATTCGTCGTCGGGGAGCTCGGCCGCCAGCGAGACAGTCAAGCCTATATCAGCTGTACCGCTCTCGCCTACGCTCTCTATGGCGGCCTTGATCGCTTCGTTGCGCTCGTCTTGTGGCACGCGCTGAAGGAGGGACCTTAGCATGCTGACTGCCGAGGCTGCGCACTGGTCTGCTGGGTCAACGGCAAGGCTTGGTAGGGGATGTCCTGGAGATGGAAGAAAAGAAGGTCTGAACAATGATATATACCTATCAATTCAACAAGCGTCGTCGTCGGAGGCGGAACGATTCCACACCATCCCGTTTCGGCCCCGCGCCCGCACCTCCGCCAAAACTGGGAAGCTCTGACGATCCCGCCGCACCGTCAACGATCCCGTGGGGACGACGAGCGTCATGCAGATTGCAGTGCGAAAAGAAGAAGACTAACGGGAAGTCGCCTCATCAGTAGGACGATATCCATCTACTTCACCCTCTGCTCTGCTCCTCCTCCTCCTCCTCCTCCTCCTCCTCTTGATCTCACCGCAGACCCTCTCTCCCCCGTCTCCTCCACAGCCATGGCGCAAGATTCAGACCCCGATCAGCCCAACAACAACGAGCGCCAACCCCTCCTCAACCACCAAGCGACCGACTCGGGCGAAGGCGGCGACAGCCGCGGCCTCGTCTCCTTCCACGACGGCGACGGCGAGAACCCGCGACAATGGAGCTACTCCAAGAAGATGATCAACGTCTTCGTGATAGCCCTCATGAGCATCCTCTCCCCCCTCGCCTCGTCCATGTTCACCCCGGGGATCGACCAGATCGCCGAGTCCCTCTCCACCACCGCCGAGACGGTCATAGCCTGCACGACGGGCTTCGTGATCATGCTCGGGATCGGGCCGTTGTTTCTGGCGCCGCTGAGCGAGACGTTCGGGCGGCGGGTGGTGTATCTGGTCTGCTTTACGATGTTCACGCTGCTGCAGATCCCCAGCGCGCTGAGCCCGAACATCGCGACGTTGATTGCTATGCGCACGCTGTCTGGGTTCTTTGGGAGCGTGGGCATTGCGAATGGAGGCGGGACGATCAGCGATATGTTCGAGCCGAAGTCGAGGGCGGGGATTTTCGGTTGGTATCTGCTTGGGCCGCTATTGGGACCAACTCTTGGTCCGTTGTTCGGCGGGTTGATTGTGCAGAGATTGGGATGGCGGTGGTGAGCATAGCCATCTTGACCATACCTAGGATGTAGGGGCTGACTTAGCGCTTTCACAGGATCTTCTGGGTTTTGACTATTGTCTGCGCTGCCAACACCGCTGCGGGCTTCTTCTTCCTCCGCGAGACGTTCACCCCTGTCCTCCTGGCGTGGCGCAAGCAAAAGCTCGAGAAAGACGAGGGCACGCCGGGCAAGTACCGGTATGAGGGCGAGGACACCCGCCCACTGCGCGCGAAGATCACACACTCGCTGTCTCGTCCACCCAAGATTCTGCTGCAGCCTATCGTCCTCATCATGAGCACGTACCAGGCTCTGATATTTGGGACGACATACAGCATTTACACAAACATGCAGCCGATCTACCAAGGCGAGTATGGCTTCAATACCGAGCAAGTCGGTCTGCTCTACCTCGGACCGGGACTGGGATTCCTCTTCGCTGTCTGGTTTCTAGTACCTCGAATCGATACCGTCTACAACCGCCTGGCAGAGCGCAATGGCGGGAAAGCGAAGCCAGAGTACCGTCTACCACTGGCCAACATCGGATCCTTCCTCATACCCGTCTCGCTGTTCTGGTTCGCATGGACGGTCGAGTACCACACCCACTGGATGGCCTCCATTTCTGCGACATTCTTCTACGGCGTCGGTCAGGTCATGATTTTGAATACGACGCAGAACTACTACATTGACAGTTTCGAGAAGTATGCCGCTTCGGCCATTGCGGCAGGCGCGCTGTTCCGGAGTTTGTTCGGAGGCGTGGTGCCTCTGTTCGCGCCGCTGATGTTTGAGAAGCTGGGGTATGGTTGGGGCGTGAGTGTGTTTGCGTTTGTGAGCGTGGCGATTGCACCGGCTCCGATTGTGTTTTATTATTACGGGGGCCGGATACGGGAGAGGTTCGCGGTTGAACTTTGAGAGGGATGTTACCGGGCATAGCGTGGATTACTGCGTTGGCATCGCGTGGCGTCTGATATGTATCCGCAGTGTTCCCTTGGCATTTCCATGCTGTATTGTGGCTGTATTGTGAATGTATTGTGAATGTATTGTGAATGTATTGTGAATGTATTGTGAATGTATTGTGAATGTATTGTGAATGTATTGTGAATGTATTGTGACTGTCGTGTGAAAACGACTTGCCTCGCCGCTGCCATGACAACAATCTCGGTAAGCGGATAGCGTTGACTCTCGCCGTCGCACCAAACGGAACGCTTCCAGCCCCCTGCGACGATCATCCAAACGCGCTTGCCGGACTCCACCACGCTAAAGAAAGATAATAATGCGCTGGCGCAAGCCCGATCGATGTACACATACCTCCGTCTGCGCTCCAAAGTCTCGCTCGACGAGCTGTGTGAAGCTTTCGACGCCATTACTGTCGAGTGCATTACCGGATTGAACGCATACGCTATGGCGCATCATCGCGCGTTGACGACGCCGGACCTGCAGCATTATCACAGTACGGCCAGCGCGCCGAGTCTGAGGAGTCGGGAGCCGATTACGGCTATGGACAGGCCATTCACGCCGCCGGATGGGGATGGAGGGAATGTCAAGGTGGTGGTGCGGGTGCGGAAGTTTGTCAAGAAAGGTATGGTATAGCGACACCAGAGAGCGCAAGATGGGAGGGCATTGTTGACAATGCGATAGAAACCGACAAGCAGTCGCCGTGTCTGGTCGAGATGAACCCGCAAACGAACGAGACGGTCTTGCACCCGCCGGAGTTGACGCCGGAAGAGCAGAAGAGCCAGAAGAAGCAGTACGAGGAGAAGAGCTTCACCTTCGACAAGTCCTTCTGGTCGCACAACGAGAGGGATGCCCACTACGCGCAACAACACGACATCTACGCCTCTTTCGGCGAGGAGTTCCTGGACCACAACTTCGACGGCTATCACACGTGCATCTTCGCCTACGGCCAGACCGGCTCTGGGAAATCGTATACCATGATGGGCACCCTCGACCAACCGGGCCTCATCCCGCGGACTTGCCGCGGCCTGTTCGAGCGCATCGAAGCGGAGCAGAACAGCAGTATAACGTACAATGTTCACGTCTCGTACTTTGAAATCTACAACGAGCACGTCAAGGACTTGCTCACCAAAGGCACGAGCCCGCCGACGTACCTCAAGATCCGCGAGAGCAAGAGCGA
>NAJQ01000757.1:0-13947 GCA_005059865.1 Friedmanniomyces simplex
GGTTCGATTGTAATTGTGCTTCACGACGTTGCCTCTCACTGTCCTGTTCTCTCAAGTGCCGGTTCTCGTCCACGATGAGCGCGGAGGTGGCGACAGCTTTCTCCGCTGCGTTGGCACACTTCTCGAGATACAGCTCACATCATTGTCCACCCTCTCCAGTTGAGACTCTGCTTTGACACGCAGCGTATTCAGACTTACGGCAGTGCTTGGCGTGTGGAGCGCACTGCTCACCTGGCGAATTGGGGTTGTGCTTGGACGACTGTGGTCCTGCAGACGCGGGTCAATAAGCGGCTGCCGCATGTCTTGAAGCACTCGGGTGGGATCGAACGGAAAGAGTCCCGCTTTGGCCCAGCCGGAGCGGATGTTACGGTGGTTAGAGTCGCCCTACGGGCGCGGTCATACAACAGGGTGAAGTGCTGCTCGCCATCGTGTTGGCCCTTCTGCGGTGGAGCAGCTCCACCTGTTCGCGGTACGCTTGTTCGAGGGCCGAAGACACTCACGCCACAATGCAGTTTGTGGGAAATATGAGAAAGGAGACGACAGAGGACGATTTTATTCTCGAAGCAGAAGGTCATCACCTCGAGGGACTAATGCATACTGAAACAGTCACTGATCAAGAGGCGAGGTCAACTGGCTGCAGGTGACCTCGTTGCAGGATCGGAACCGTGCTGCACCCAGTGCAGTCTGATGACAGAGTCAGTGTAACTGGACTCGCTGCACTCGTAATGCCATCTAGGAATTCCATACGTGATCTAGGTCCTCCGATGGGTCGCAGCAGGCTATACGATCATGGGGGCGAGGCTTCGGCCATCGGCCGAGACACATTCGATGGCCATGACCAGGACTCGCTGTATGCTGGCGCCACGGTAGGTCCTAGTGTCATCGCCGTCCGTCAGCACCTTCAAGGATGTGGGAGCACTGAGAAGTATGCCTGTTTCATCCATGTTGTATACATTGTCCAGACGGACCACGGCGCACTCAGCTCTTGCCGAATGACGGCAAACCACTCGACGATCTTGTGGTAGATATTGCGGTCATGTCGCTTCCGCTCTAATACTCCGACTCGACGAGGCTTCAAGTTTGGGTGGCGCCTGTAGAAACGGAGGTGCCAATTCTTGCCGGGTAGGTGTATGCTGTTTGATGCATCGAGGACCTCTTGTGTAGGACGACAGTAGATAGATGAGGCAGGACCTTTACAGGCACTGGGAAGCCGTTGCAGGAGGATCGCAAGACGTGATCAACAATTGCCTTCTCCTCTTGCGGCGTTAGAAGCTGCTGCTTCGCTGCTTCCTCCTTTCGAGATGGGCGGGCATGGGCGCGATGCCATCGTGTAGACTTAGGAATGCTGCCCGCATCATAGGCGGCTTCGGGTACTGGTGAGCTAGCGTCAGTCATACTGTGTTTTCGAGCGCTACGGTATAAGGAAATGCTTTGTGGACTGTAAGAATGCGCGGGAGTGGGCTCGAAGCAGCAGTATGACAGGGACCATACCAAGGTGACTCAGCTGAGCTCCGCGCTTGCAACTTGAGTGGATCCAGCACGTGTTCGATCCTCTAACACGAGCAAAGGCGAACGGTAAGCCTCGCGTGCTGATCAGCGACGGCTTCGGTACGCACGAGTCGCTGGAAGTGATGACACACTGCTTTGAGCAGAACATAATCCTATGTCGATTGCCTTCCCATACATCTGATAAACTGCAGCCTTGCGATGTTGGCGTGTTTAGTCCATTGAAAGCAGCTTACCGTGAGCAAGTGGAGCAACAGTTTCGTCGTGGTGCTGGAACAGTCAGCAAAGAGCATTTCACGCTTCTTTACAGCGAAGCGCGGAAAAAAGCTTTATCCGCTCGAAACATTCATGCTGGTTGGTTTAAGGCTGGGCTTTTCCCTTGGAATCCAGATAGGGTGCTACGCAGCATGACCAAGCCGGTTGCTCCGGAGGATTACAGTCCTCCAGACATTTGCAAGACAGACCGGCCGAGCCAAGGTGTTCCCTTGCGCACGCCGACCTCTGCTCGCAGTCTGGAGGTCTTCCAGCAGCATCTAGAAGAAAAGCGCTAGTTCCTTGCGCGGTACGTCCAACGGGCCTCTCGAACAAGCAGTCAAAGCTCTCGGGAAAGCGTTTGCGGATCGAGCGCTTCTAAGTGAGGAGGTCAGGGGTCTTCTGGAACAGAACTGCGAGAAGAGGAACCGCAAGTCTCTGAAGCGCATCGTAGTGGGTCGCGGAAAGATCATGTCGTACGAGGACATTGTTGCAGCACGAGAGCATCGAGTGGAGAGAGAAGCCGCTAAGGAGAGCAACCGTAAGGTGCGGCGCAGAGGAACGAAAGTGGCGATATGTAAGGCGGCAAGTCCACTCTCTAAAGAGTTCGAGGCCGCTAAGACTGAGATACGTACAATGGGCCTGGGGGACTACTGCGCCGTGCTGCGCTTTTGAGGTCATTGAGAGTGACAAGATGTGCGGATGGGTTGCATGGTTGTCACGGTGCCGCAATATCTATCTTACGGTATTCAGATTCCTATTCATTCTGTTCTAGAGGCCACTGCCCAGTGAGCGCCATTCGACTACGATGCACGGTCAATTACTCGCTCACTTGTGGCAAGCAACGGTTGGGATGAGCTCCTCTACGCAGGCACCCGCTGATCCGCCGGCCCATCTTAGCTTGCAACTCCGCGTTTCCACAGACCCAGCATCTCACTTTCTGCAAACCTTAAAAGTCATTGGGCTCAAAGGCGTGAGGAGCCTACTAACTCAGAGCCATACACAGTACATGACTTTCAGACTGTCCAGCGCCGTAGATATCGTCTTTCCTGTAACCATCGCCTGCATGCTACGTGTCACGGCAGAGGCGCCCAATGGCCGCGACGTTCCCGCGCCTGGTCTGCGTCTCGCCGCAGCAGCTTAGCTCAGCTCACGACCTGCGCGACCATGACAGCCTCGTTGTTACCTCTCCTGACGATCTTGTCGCGAAAGAACATAGCAGCGGAAGCATAACTCAGAGAAGTACTGGCGAGTACCGAGATGAGCTTGACACCGAAGGCTTCAAGGCGCGAACAGGTCCGCCGGTTCTTTGGCAGGTCCCCTTCGCCCTTGCCGATCCGCCCAACCGCAGCATCTGCTAGGGCACCCCCGTCAGGCTCTACGTATACGAGAAACGGAAGCAGCATACTCGCGGATGCACTCGAAGCTCTCGATTTCGAGGATCGGGAGACAATACGCACTTTGCTGCCTGCAAATGCCATCAGCATCGATACTGCGTTTGACGAAGTATATGGTGGTGCGAGGGAGCTCCAGCAGCGCTGTGCGAACAAGAGATGGTATTGGAACTATAAAGGCCGCCAGATATACGTCCACGATCAATTGGACAAGGTCGTGCAGCTTTTGGACAAGTTCAAGTCTGTGGGGGATGTAGTCGCCAATGTTGACCCCGTCCACGTCGGGCTGCCCTGGGCAGGCATTCGGACTATTCTCGAGGTATGCACTCGTGCCAGAAATGTGTCCCTCTACGTGTGCGCTAACGGCATTGGATAAGGTCGCCTTGTCCGACAGCCACCATCGAGCTGTCCTAGTCACCGGGATCGAGCTGTCCTTGTACATGAGCAACCGGCTGAAAGTCTACCTGAACATCTACGCTCGCTTATCCCATTCGCTTGCGTCGGACAACTTTCTCAAAGCTATGGTGGATATGTACGCACACATACTTGGGTTCTTAGCACACGCTATCCGTACACAGCAAAAAGAAAGCGTTTCCAGGATTGCACGAGCTTTGTGGGACAACAGCGACTTGACACAACTTGAGGAGAGATGTGGTATCTTATGTGCAAGAGCTAGCGAAGAAGCGAGGCTTTGTGATGGTGAGGTTGGTCAGCAGTGGAGAGAAAGGCTGGACGCACAGTTGCGGAGCTTGGACGAGATCCACAACATTCACGCGAGCCTTATCAGTTTACACGACAAAGCTGATCTAGGCAAGCTCATCACCGCTAAGGAAGCAACGTATGATTCATCTTCTGAAGGCGAATTGGCCAGATGCCTTACGGGGACTCGTACCGAATTGCTCAAACAAATCGCTGACTGGGCAACGGATCTCGCTGGTGAGCGCATTTTTTGGCTTTGCGGAAAGGCTGGTACGGGAAAATCTACGATAGCTCGCACGGTCGCGCAGAAGCTTGATGGAGATGGCCTCTTAGGAGCCAGCTTCTTCTTCAAGAGGGGACGGAGCGACCGAAGCCATGCGAAATTGTTGTTCCCTACGATCGCCAGACAACTTGCGGATCTGTTCCCAGAAGTCGGCCACACAGTCGCAAATGCCCTCGATCAGGATTCTCTCCTCTGCGACAAGCACTTGAGACCGCAGTTTGACAAACTGTTGTTGCAGCCCTTGCAACATGTCAGTCAGACTAGCGTTTCGTCGGCGAGTGTGGTACTTGTGATCGACGCGCTTGATGAATGCGACAATGGCCAGAGTATTAAGACGATACTATTGTTGCTGTTAAGAGTTAAAGCTATTACATCCATCCGACTGCGCATCTTCGTTACCAGCAGACCGGAACTTCCAGTGGAACTAGGATTCAAGGATCTGTCTGGAGATCTGCATCACGACGTTCGTCTAGAAGAAGCCCAGCGGATGACCATAGAGCGCGACATTCGCATCTTCTACGAGCAGCAGTTCTCCGAGATCAAAGAGAACGGCTGGTTGTATCATGATGAGATACCAGCAGAGTGGCCTGGGGATCAAAACATTCAGTCGCTAGTCCATCAGGCGATTCCCCTTTTCATCTTTGCATTCACCGTCTCCCGCTATATTGCAGAAGTCGATCCGCTAGGACGTCTGGAAATGATGCTACAACAGAGTCTGAACAGGTCCTTGACCGGCCTCAAGGGCACCTATCTTCCGATTCTCCATCAGGTCGTCGCAGCCGAGGACGATGGTCAACGCAATAGTCGGATGATCGAGTTCCGGCGCATTGTGGGTTCGATAGTCCTGCTGGACAATCCGCTTTCAGCTTCTGCACTTAGCGATCTGCTCGGGGTCCATCCTCGAGATGTCGTAAGAGTTCTGCGACCATTGCACTCAGTGTTGAACATCCCACGAGCCGCGGACGGCAGGATGGATCTCGTCACGCCGATCACGCTGTTTCATCTGTCCTTTCGAGACTTTCTTGTCGATTCGGACGTGAAGAACGAGAACCTGTTCTGGATCGAAGCGGGCGAAACGCATAGCATACTCGGGATGCATTGTGTTCGCTTGCTTGAATCCGGTGGCCTAAGGGAAACCATCTGTGGAATCGTGAATCCAGGCACACGAAGGGCGGATGTAGCAAAGTCGGTGGTGCATGCTTCATTGCCTGAGGCTGTTGCATACGCTTGCTGCTACTGGATCCAGCATGTCTTGAAGAGTGGAGAGCACGTTAATGACAACGGCGCAATTCATCAGTTCTTGAAGAAGCATCTGCTTCACTGGATGGAAGCGTTAAGCTGGCTAGGAAGAGCGTCTGACATTATCCACAGCTTAAGTGCCCTACAATCTGTTATTAATGTAGGTTGTACTCTGCTGTTGCTTGCGGCACAATATACTTACTTATAGCGCATAGGTCGATCAAGGGAAACAGCTACTTGATATGCTCGACGATGCGAGCCGTTTCGCACTTCGCAACCGCTACGTTATCGATCAAGTACCACTGCAGACATACTTGTCTGCAGTGCTTTTCGCACCTTCACTTAGCATTGTGCGTCAGATGTTTGATAATGTCTTGCGGAGATACTTCGAAGTAATGCCCTGCGTCCCGGAGCGCTGGGGCGCAGAGACGCAGAAGCTCGAAGGGCACGACGGCAGGGTCACCGCCGTAGCGTTCTCGCCGGACGGCAAGACAGTGGCGTCGGGGTCGGGTGACGAGACGGTCAGGCTGTGGGACGCGGCGACGAGCAGACGGATTCACTTCTTCCAAGTTCGCAACATTCCAAACCGACTACGCTTTACTGATGATGGTGGCGCCTTGGAGACCGATGTTGGGCTTCTCGACCTCAGCTTACCATCTGGGAATGGTCATGCTTTACCCACTTCACCTGAGGTGCCAGTGGTCTTGGACCCTCCGTGGGTGAAGTGCAAAGGCTCGGACTTGCTTTGGCTACCCCACGAGTACCGAGGTACTAGCTCGGCTACGCATGGTGCTTTGCTTGCTATCGGCCAGGCCTCTGGGACGATGTCTTTCTTCTCGTTCAAAGCGTGGGGCAGCATCACATAATAGTGGACGACTGCCCAGTTTGTGTGAGCATCAGCTTGTTGTCATGATCACTTGAACAGCCAATCCTTCCCTCCTCTTTTCTTTCTTTCCTAACTTAAAGAGAGTCTAAGGGCGTAGAGATACATATGCTTGTCGCCTGCATAGACTTTGTACTGTTGTCATGCCTTCAACAATCGTGAATGCAGGTGCAATGCCCAGTAGAAATGTTCTCCGAGTGTCTAGAATATCGTATCAATCTCTACTAGTTTCCGCGAGCGATTCGAAACTTCTAGAAGCTCAGCTATAAATAAGCGCTAGGAGCTGCAGGGTTGTTTTGAAGGGCTTCTAAGATGCCGCGGCACGGGCTGTTAGTAACAAAACTCGAAACGCCGCATAACGTTCTGTTAAGCTAAAGCCGCTTATCGAGCATATAGCGATTTAAACAGCTCCTAGCTCCCTTCGGATCCATATACGCGTCCCTCCTTACTCCCTTGCATCCTCTTATCGCGAAGCCTTACAACATTCCTATATATGCGCGTTCGAATCATTAAATGCTATTTCACTGCGTAGGCGGAAAAAATAGCTGTCTGCAACTTCCCCTTGGGCATTACAGCCTATCAAGTTGTGAAAGCTAGGAAATCGCTCAAGAGACGTTCCGCATCCTATTAGAGTTTATACGGCCTATATTGCCTAAACCGGTTTATTGTGTACTTTATGTGAAGCCGTAGCATTATGAGACATAACAGGTTGAAGGACATGCTGATTTTACATGCCTATATAGTAATACGAGGGTTAAAGAGCAGGCGATTAGGAATCTCTTTCGCTAAGCCGGGAATTTCGATGTGCGGGGATGCAGGTTAGGTCTCCACAATAGACCACAAATGTCATGCAGGGGGCTAGTAGGGTTGTGCATAATGCTCTCTATATTGGGGGGACTATACCGGTCGCGTGAGCTGAGCTATCAATTCTTCCAATACATTAGGTTGTACCGCAGACTGCGGTGGGAAATGGCACGCTTATTATACGTAATTGCTCCGGGATGTTGCAGAAATTAGGACGATGAATGCAGGGTCCCATAACTGGTTATACGCAAGCAAATCTTGGTGACACCGTTCATGTTCCGTCGACCAAACCATCCACTGTCAGGTCCTAATGATCATAGGCTCAAGAAAGTTCGAGTAACTCGACTCGAATTTGAGTAGGTTGGTATGCGGAGAATGCGACCCATCCTCAGGCGTCACATGCTTGTTGTCATGCATAACCGGCCCCTCTCCATGGCACCGCGATGGTAGACAGCTGTCTGAAGCTTCTTCGATACCCTGTGATCGTCTTTGGGGCACTGGTCCAGGGTGGCAGCGCATGCTTCTGATTCGTTCGTTCCTACACCGGTTATGCACCCTAGCTCCTTTTCCTCCCACATTCAAGGCTGCGAGTAGCAAGCCGGCTATGCACGTACTACTGCCACCTCTCAGTCGCGAAGACGATGCACCTTCCACTTGGTCGTACGGTACAACGCGAGTGCTGACGTCTAGCGGTGAGTTGGTCGCAAGCAGGAGACGCGCATACCGCTAGTGCGTTTGTTGCGCCAGCTCTTGCCGTGCGGGAAAGTCGAAAATCAGGCTTCCCCCGGCCGCTAAACCGGTGGCACTAAGCGGCCGTACGGCGCTTTAGCGCTGCGTTGTCACTCTCGGTTTGGTCACAGCGCACAGCGGCGCAAGCCACGACGCGGACAGGTTGCATTCAGCCGGCGACCGGTGATCGAACCGTGCGCGATCATGTGGGACAACGAACCTCACATAAGTACTTGAGGTAGGAGCAGCGCAGTAAACGCGTGCTCGACACTCTGACAGGTTCTCACATCGCGAAATGGCTCCCTTGCTCAGTCTTCGAGATGCTCTAGTTGGTGACAATGTGAAGGTAACGCGCTGCATGCTCAGGCCTTCAGATCTTATCTGATGCAGTGTAGGATTGCGGCCGAATCAGCATGATCCTGTTCGAACTTTATGAGCTCAAGCAGGAGCGTCCGTCCCTCTTCAAAAGAGCACCCTATACGATCAAAGAGAGGGCGGCGAACGAAAACGCTCGATTTCAGAGGATGCTCGACTTCCAGGGCCCGGAAACTGGTACAATGGAACTGTTACAAGCACACACAGACGAGTGGATGTCCAACCCGTCCGCTTTCTGGAACTATGCTCCGCTACTTCGCCCAGTCGGGCTGGAGCCACAAGCCAGGATCGTGATATGCTACCAGAAAGCAATGCGTTTGGACACGTAGTCACGCATTGTGCAACGGTGCTCTCGCATCCTGCTGGTTGAGTTCCGTACCATGATCGATGCCGGACACCGATACAAAAATCTTGAGGGATTGATGGGCGTGGGTGTCCCGTTCGTCCTCGGTACAAAGCTTGCGGAATCTTGGTGAGTGTGGTGGATCCTAAAATCTCGAAATTATGGCTTACAAGACCTAGCTGGACCAAGCTGCTCCCCAAAAGCGGGCCAAAGTTCGACCGTGCAGTTGCCCAACTGAGAGCCGTCCATGTGCCACGACTGGCTGAGGATTACCTTCAACTTCGCCACTGCGTAGTAGAACATTTTCTGATGGAGCTGGCAGTGCCAATTGCCTTGGGTTCTGGATCGCACGACACCGAGGCAGGGTCAAGTCCTGCCACTGAGGCAGGATCCAGTCCTGGTGCAGAGGCAGAGTCAAGTCCAGTTTCTGCGTCAGCTGAAGACTACATTGTAGTGGATCCATACGAGTTGGAATGGAGGCATATGTATCTTCCTGCGCCCGAGGTAGTAATGTAATCCATGGAACTAGGCGTTTATACTGGCTGAATCCGTATCAATATTCCAACGACGTCTCCGCGGATCGTGCGTTTACTAGATTGCTCAACCCTATTCCGAGTCGTCCGCTAGTGTCACGCCACACGAGTCGTGACTCCACGCGATCGAAGTCGATCTGCGTGTCGACTCTGCTGTAATCACAGTTAGCGAAGGAGACGTTCGCATGCGTCAATCGGTCATAGCAAGAACGCCCTGACCTAGCTCGTCTTGCGAGCAGTACACCATGGCCCGGATGCACTGCATTCAGAGGCGCGTCAATAGCGTTCATGTCAGCCCTCAATACGTTGCTGATATTTCTTGACAAACACAGATGAGCGTTGATAGTATCATATATAAAGATGGTGGTACCACCAGCCATGCGTCAAGCTCATAGCCCTTTTTTCTTCAATACTAAACGACAGACCTCCTACTGTTTCGCCATGGCAGCAGGTGTTGACTTCATCCGCTTCAACAGTGACGTGGACACCAGCTCCACGGAAGACGTCGTTACCGAATGGAACACAGAAGTTCAGTCTTCTGGGGATGAGGACGGACTTAGTCGAGATATTTACTACTGGATGGGCAAGAAGTACTTCATGTGCGTGCTAACGCAACACATTGCTAGTACCGCTTCTGCGCCTACTTCTATCATCGACATGGACGTACGAGACGCTCACACATATCGAGGACCACGAGTAGAGGCTAACGTCTTCCAGTCCAAAGTTCAAGCGGCGCAACGACACTACCCCTTTACCGACCATTTCAGGCTGATGCAAGACCAAGCTGGCCTGAGTCTCCCATCCGATTTTGATCATATATACTCAGGGGATTACGAAGGTTTGACGATTCATATCGGCCGGAATGTCCTTGGCGGAAGCAGAACGTCGAAGAAGATGATGGTGCAAAGCTTGCGTAGGTTCTGTGGTGAGCAAGTCTCGCACCACGCCCAGTCTTCGAACTCAGGACGTCAAGAATCATTTCCAGTGTTACGACCCGCGGTATCGAGGTCTGATACGCCCCCTGACGGTTACGCGGATCCGACTTTGGCGCAGTTTGCGGTCGCCCTCAAGGAAAAGGGAGATGCTATGGGTACTTCTCCGCAGTACGAAGTCAAGACGTTGCGGCAATACCCGGCGTCGTTCCGGGCCACGGTCTCTCTGCAAGGACGTAGCTTTGATGGTGAGAGTTCCACGAAGAAGCAGGCGAGACATGAGGCGGCGAAGAAGGCTTGCAGAGGCATGGGTGTTGTGCCAGCATAGTTCAACCGTTAGACTAGTAGCTTCACGATGTCACTCAAAGAGAAGAGTCTGTTACCGTACGTAATGATGCATCGAAATTGGCGGCATATCGTGCATCATGCAGTCACCAGGACATAGCATTCGGATGGGACTTCAGCTGCTGGACGTGCCCTTAGACCCTGCGCCAACCACACTAAGACTACCCCAGGACTTCCATGACACGAACGGCCGGTAGCAGTCCCACACCCCTCGCCGCAGCTTAACATGGGTTGGACGCATCGTGCAACTTCGCCCTACAAAGAACTCAGGATTGGCACGCTCGTTCGGTCGCCTTCATAGACATCACCTCTTAAACTTTCGGCAAAGCGCTCCGCAATGGAGGCTCTGCTGCACTCGTACGGCACTGGGCAACGTGACGCTTTTTCTGGCGACATTGCAAAACTCTTTTATGAGGCCGTCATACTCATCAGTATACTACGTCCATCTTCAAGCCATTCGAAAGTCCCAAGATCATCATGGCACGCTTTCCTCGACGACCTATCCTGGCTGTGCGACACGCAGAGTGGCGGCCAAACCGTGACTTCGGTTGGCGCTGAACAGATCTCTCATGCTGTGCGATTTTGGATCTCTGCGAACGGCCCTGTAAAGCTGAGATCTTTGACTCACCTGAAGTGGATCCTCTCGGAGTTACAAAAGCTCGCCTCCAATTCCGAACTCGTTGCAGGAGATGTGGAAGTCCAGATACTTGACGCTGCGGTTCGTAGCAGTCACGAGAGGGTTGGAGATTATCTAAGGAAGCTTCAGATACACGTTGAAAGGGTCTCAGTCCAAGGCGCATGCGTGGGAGAGGGTCAGCGCTATGTTAACTACTTTGTTACACAAGACACTGATACTACTTAGGAAACGTGAAGCTTCTCGAAGACCTCCATGCGATGCTAGAGAAGCGAGGCGACTTCCGAGACCTCTGCAGGAGCGCATACTGTTTCCGACTTTGTCCTTCTTATCGAAGTCTAAGGCAGAAGATCAAGCAGGATTCGGTCCTGGAATCATGGGCTTACATTCGCCACTACATTGGCCGATTGGCATCTTGGTCAGGGGCTTCCAAGCGTGTGGTACAGATGGCAAAGACTTCTCCACATCTGTTCGAAGGACATGAAGTTATGATCGTTGGTCAAGATCTGGAGTCACCTTCATGGGTTCCTATGCCGACGGCAGAGTTCCAAAAGGCTATGGACGATGTACGCCAGAGCTTGCACGAGAGACTTCTGGACCGTGGAACTGGGGTAACGAGACTGTGTGCAGCTAGCGCTGCAAGCATTGCCGTATTCCTCGAGAAACGCAGGCACCATAAGTTCGTCCCGATCGTACACGCGGAAATCTTAATGTTGGAGCACTTCTATCTCAACAATCTCAGTTTTACTGGAGGCGATCGCTATATTGGTCGCAGCAAGCCGTCGTGTTACTGTTGCGAGATGTACATGCAGTTCCATCCAGCGCGTATCAGGGCACGTCCATGTCATGGACATGCCTGGGCCCAATGGAGCCCACCAGTGGCGATCAACGAGGGGCCTGACACTCACATGAGACATTCCTTGGCTATCCTGTGTAGGATGCTAAAACGGCTCCATCACGACATTCGGACACATATTCTTTCAGATTCATTTCCCGGAGCACGCGGCTTCGATTCGACGACAGGGTTCTCATAGTCAGTACGTTTCGACAATTGATTACCGCGGAAACGTGGTGCGACAAGGAGGATGCTATTTCACAACACTGCCAAGGGACTGTGCAGCGCAGATACTGATAGGGCAAAGAAAACCAGTGGACATGATTCCGAACCGTGCCAGATAGTGTTCATCTCAATATGGGATACGCCTGTATGCTGATTCACCTACCGCGATTGGTTCAAAAACTTCACAGGCCAAATTATCTGTCTTTGGGCCAGTTGGAGATAGACTTCGGAGGATCTGGAGTGGTAAGTATGAGACCGTAGCAGACAACATGGGTGTCCGCAAGCTCCAGTGATTTCAAGCTCTGGCCGTTGCACTAATCCCGAGCACGGCAGTTTAGCGCGAACCCGAAAACTACCGACGCTCTTGTCCGAGACTCAGGATTCCCTGGAGCCTTTCACGAAGTGAATACCACATGCGATATAACATAAGCGTTTGCAAGCTGCCAGACTACACAGGTGTCCTCCATTAGCATCCTTGTGCTGAATCTCAATCGCTCGCCCCCGATTTGAGCCAACACCAAGCTAAGCCTGTAATTGAATTCCTAGGATTATGTGCCATGCCAGCTAGGCAATGACTCAAACAAAATGACCGAGTAGGGAAAGGCTCACCGCATGTTGGTGCTGCAAGGTCGTACCGAGACGCTTCGATATGGGCTCGAAGAAAAGATCACATTAGGGATGGAAGAGTCAGAAGACTAGTTCTTTAGTGTAAATGTGTTTTATGTTGAACGCAGGTTTGCTTCAAGCACTCGTAAGAGCCTAAGCCATTGGAGTGGAAACAGTCGGATGCATTGATGGTGAGATTGTTCTAGCGATGGCGTGTTATTGATGAATAAGACCAAAGACGTACGCAGTCGACGCGTTGTCGGAGTCTCTTGAAGGGCGAATGTAGAAGAACGGACGTCGCTCCTTTTGCGATGTTGTTATCTCTCTACTCGAAGAAGGCACGTTGATGATCATGCTAGCTGCATAGCTGTACGTAGGCACTACACATATGCGTGCTCCCTATGCAAGTCCTTACGATAAATAAGATACTGATCATTTCTCGCTCAACACTATTCGTTCCTTCGTCAGTGGAGGTACGCGCGAATGCTTGCCTGAAGCACAGATCACCATCACCTGGCTTTGAACACATCTAGTCACAACGGCTCATAATGATGGAAGGGGACTACTACACGGAAAGAGCCTACTACCTAAGCTTTCTGAATCGCGACGTCACTGGCCGAAGCGGCGAGGAAGAGTCCCTGCGTACAACACCGCTGTTCTCCCTTGCCGTTAAACACGCGATCGACGGGACCTTCAAGGAGCGAAGCGCTGGGAAACCGGAAGCAAGCAAATCAGTCTCCGACGAAGCTGTCGACTCGGCGGATGAAAGTGAAGACGGCGGAAGGCCAGTCTCAGACCAAAGGAGGCTTCAATACCCGGGACGAACGCTCCCCACGCCTATACTCCCCCAGTATGGACTGTTGGGTTTTCATGTCGGCAAGCACGACCGGATCAGTCATCACGAACCTATCATGCTAAACGTCCATGCCCCAAACTCTGCCTTCATCTGCGGGTCACAAGGAAGTGGAAAGAGTTACACACTCAATTGTTTCCTCGAGAACTGCCTTTTGGCGGACGTGTGCACTGGCAAACTCCGCCAGCCACTTGCCGGATTGGTCTTTCACTGTGATATTGATTCGTCTGGCACAGTCGCGGAGACGGCTTCTCTCTGCTCACGAGGGATCAAGGTAAACATTCTGGTCTCAAATAGCAACTTTGAGGCCGCACAACGCAATTACCGAGCCGCAACGGACAATTCAGAGAACCTGACCGTGGAGAAATTCTTACTGCCACCAAGCGAGCTCAGCATCGAGCGCATGCACAAGCTCATGGCCTTTTCCGAAAGGAGCGACGCCGTCCCTCTGTATATGGAGGTCATCCAACGAATTTT
>NAJQ01000758.1:0-13929 GCA_005059865.1 Friedmanniomyces simplex
TGGGAGGACCAGGCCAAGGGCGATGGCACCATCAAATGGAACACCCTCGAGCACAACGGTGTCGTGTTCCCACCCGAGTATGAGCCTCTGCCGAAGTCCGTCAAAATGCTGTACGACGGCACGCCTGTGACCATGAAGCCAGACGCCGAGGAAATCGCCTACGCCTTCGGCAGCATGCTCAACTCGACGCACAACGTGGAGAATCCGACCTTCCGAAAGAACTTCTTCACCGACTTCAAGGAAATGCTGGACAAGACTGGCCACGCCAAAGACAAGGACGGCAACACAATCAAGATCAAACAGCTTGAGAAGTGCGACTTCCAGCCAATCTTCGATCACGTGGACGCCGAACGCTCGGCGAAGAAAGCGCTGCCGGCTGCGGAAAAGAAGAAGTTGAAGGCCGAAAAAGACGAGAAGGAGACCGCGTTCATGTACTGCATGTGGGACGGGCGCAAGCAGAAGGTCGGCAATTTCCGCGTCGAGCCTCCGGGTCTGTTCCGTGGCCGAGGCGAGCATCCGAAGACTGGCAAATTCAAGAAGCGCGTCACGCCTGAGCAGATCACGATCAATATCGGCAAGGAAGCCATGGTGCCGAAGCCGCCGGATGGCCACAAGTGGAAGGAGGTCAAGCACGACAAGGAGGGCACTTGGCTGGCAATGTGGCAGGAGAACATCAACAATGCGTACAAAGTGAGACTGAGTTATGAGCTCTGTGTGAGTGGCCGGCTAATACCTTTCAGTACGTCATGCTTGCAGCCAATTCGGACGTCAAGGGACAGAGCGACTACAAGAAGTTCGAGAAGGCCCGCGAGCTAAAGAAGCACATCGACACCATTCGACAGAACTACCATCAGGAGCTCAGGTCGGACGTTATGGCCACCCGCCAGCGTGCCACAGCCGTCTACCTCATCGACCAGTTCGCGCTGCGTGCCGGCAACGAGAAGGGCGAAGACGAAGCAGACACAGTCGGCTGCTGCTCATTGAAATTCGAGCACGTCACCCTGCGCCCGCCGGAGACAGTCATCTTCGACTTCCTCGGCAAAGACTCGATCCGCTTCTACGACGAGGTCAAGGTTGACGCGCAGGTCTTCAAGAACCTAAAGCTCTTCAAGCGTGCGCCCAAGACAGAAGGTGACGAGATCTTCGACCGCCTCACAACATCGGGACTGAACAGGCATCTGTCCAACTACATGCAGGGTCTGACGGCGAAGGTCTTCCGTACCTACAACGCTTCCTGGACCATGGCCAATCTACTCAAGGACATGAAGGCCGAGGGCACGATCCCGGACAAAGTCCTCGCCTACAACGCCGCGAACCGCAAAGTCGCCATCCTCTGCAATCACAAGCGCACCGTCGCCGCCACCCACGGCGCGCAGATGGAGAAGATGGAGGGCCGGATCGACGCGCTGCGCTACCAGCAGTACCGCCTCAAGCAGCAGATGCTGGATCTCGAGCCACCCGCGAAAATCAAGAAGAAGCGGGGCGAGGCGTACTTCTCCCTGCCCGAGGGCCTGGACGCCGAGTGGATGCTGAAACACCAGGAGGCGCTGGTAGAGGACACGCGCCATAAGATTCGGAAGAAGTTTGAGAAGGAGAATGAGAAACTCGTGGCGGAGGGGCAGAAGGCGATGAAGCCTAAGGAGCTGGAGGAGAGGATGGAGGTGGCGGATGAATTGGAGGCGAAATTCAAGCGGGAGAACAAGAAGGGCGGGAAGATCGAGGCGGAGGGGAAGGGGCCGACGGTGGAGAAGCTGGAGGCGGCGATTGAGAAGCTGGATGGCAGGATTGCGAATCTGAAGATACAGAGTGAGGACCGGGAGAGCAATAAGGAGGTTGCGTTGGGGACGTCGAAGATCGTGAGTTGCCACCAGCATTTTAGTACCCGATTCACCTGGCGCAGCGTGCTGACTCTTTTGGCTGGTAGAATTACATCGACCCCCGCCTCACCGTCGTCTTCTCGAAGAAGTTCGACGTCCCCATCGAGCGGTTCTTCTCCAGGACGTTGAGGGAGAAGTTCGACTGGGCTATCAAGTCTGTGGAGAAGGACTGGGAGTTTTAGAGCTGGGCGACGAGGTCGGCGTACCTGCTGCTGTGCTCCCTTTCCCTGGCTGGATGGGGAGGGTAGGGCGGCTGCTGGGGCTGCGAGGCCGGCATGATGTATCTTGGGGTTCGTGCGTATTATTTGTTAGTCTGTGATGTGCTTAGCTATATGAGATAGTAGCATGAGTGCTCATTAACGGAGACGATATGCTTGGCCGCTTGGAGCATTACTGGGGCGTCGTCGTGAACCAGTTCAAGGTCCTCTGATGCTGTCGCCTGCTCATTGAGAACGAATGGCCGTGTAATGATTGGTACTGTTGCTCTTGTACAGCCGTGACTCTGGGAAAGCACATCTACTTCCGCCGTGCAAGTTGATGTGATTGTTGCCTTGGTGAAAGCGGCGAAACTCTCCTCGGTCTTTCGGCTCAGTGTTATTCCGCTGCGTCCACTATCGCGACATGAACCAACACCAAACAACTGCCACCGCATCCATAAGATGCAATGGCCGGACTGGCTATGGACGCGTCACTCCAAGAAGACCGATGACACGACAAGGGAGGCTTCACCATCTCACGACAAGCCTCCCTACAAGCCCGCCGCCAGCGGAACCTGGGCAACGAACCTAAACAGCACCGACTGGTCCCACTACACCACCCCCCAAACGATCACCGCCTGCGTCGTCACGACCGCTACGACATTAGCGCTCATCCGCCTGTACAAGACGTACCTGCGTCGGATACCCACAGTCAACTACCTCAAGCCGGGTCTCTTCCGCCGGCGCAGCCTGTACGGCTATGTCACCAGCGTAGGCGACGCGGATAATTTCCACCTCTTCCACACCCCCGGCGGGAGGCTCGCGGGGTGGGGATGGCTGCGGGGGCGGAAGGTACAGGAGATGGGGAAGGCGCAGTTGAAAGGGAAAACCGTGCATGTGCGTATTGCCGGGGTGGATGCGCCGGAGCTGGGGCATTTTGGAAAGCCCACGCAGCCCTTTGGGCCGGAGGCGCTGGAGTGGTTGCGGGAGAGCATTTTGCACCGGTACGTGCGGGTGCGGGTGTATAGGCGGGATCAGTATGAGCGCGTGGTGTGTATGGTGTGGAAAAGGAAGTGGGTGGTGTGGAGGGCGGATGTGGGGTATGAGATGTTGAAGCAGGGGTGGGCGACGGTGTACGAGGCGAAGTTTGGGAGCGAGTTTGGGGATAAGGAGGAGCAGTATCGGGCGGCGGAGAAGCGGGCGAAGGAGAGAGGGGTAGGGATGTGGCAGGAGCCGGGCTTGGTGGGCAGGCTGCTGGGAAGGGAGAAGAGCGTAGAGACGCCGCGGGAGTACAAGACGAGGATGGCGGTGCAGGAGAAGGGTGGGAAGACGGGTGAGAAGGGGAAGTGATCTCGCGCGATGCGGGCGTGAGTTCTGGGATGGCGTGCGATGCGTTCTCTTCGGATACGGCTGCCATCTCCTCCCGAGCGGCCTCACTGGCAAGTAGGCCACGCGCGCGGAACCTTTCACGGCGCGCAATGCGTCTCTTCGGGTATGGTTGCCATCGTCTCTCGAGCAGCCTCGCAGCACAACGCTGCACGCCCGCCGGACTATGGAGGGAGCGCGGTTTAAACAACGAGAAAGCTTCCCCGCATGCGCCCGTCGACTTCATTCGTGCGAGTACTCGCTAGCCGGTGGATATGTTCCCAAGCTGGTGCGAGTGGTGTCCAGCCGCTGCGAATGGTCTCTGGTCTCCCGCGGGTGGGCGTGGTCTCCAGCCGGTCACGCGCGGCGGGTTACCTCGACCCCAGCAGGCGGATGCAGTGAGGCATATTGGACTGGTGTGTACCTTACCTAAGTCACGGTTGCTGTTGACTGCCGTGTGGTGACAGCGTGGATCGGCGCCTATGGTCGCACCGACCGTTGCGAGCTCGACCAACCTCCGTCGGCCTGATGACGCTGCGGACTTGCAGCGGTTAAGGCTGCATCTGTGTGGAAAGCCACATGCATCAAACTGCTTCCGCGTGCCGCGTGACACCCAATCTCTCGAGCCCCGTGTCGCATGGAGTCAAGCTCGCCCCGTTCTCGTTGATGGCGGGACACTACTGACTTGAAGGCTGCCGAGGTTCATCTTGTTCGGCCTCATGACACTCCTCGGCCACTTTGTCAAAAATACTACTGTGATCGGCTCGCTTGGGAATCTAGGAGATCGTGGTTGTCACCAGAATTCAACGTTCCAGCCTTGGAAGCTCGGCCCAGAATTCCCATGTATCCGAAACGCCACTACGTGTAGCAACTCACACATCCCTGCATATTTCCCCCTGGAATTGCGGATCACGGCAGCTGTCAAACAACGTGGCGCCGCCCATATCTCAACACCACGTTACACAGAGCATGCCAAGTCTAATGTCCGTCTGTGAAGCAGTCACACCAACTTTACCAGAGCCACGGCTACACTACGAAGACACTGCCGGCTAAACGCAACTGACAACGGTACTGATGAGTACAGTACCTGGAGTGCTATACGGAGTACGGCCGACCGTCTGCTGTAACCTGGTCCTATTATGCCCCTCGTTTCAACCATGTTCAGCCGCCCCCACCACTACAACCCTTCATCACCGAGCCTCCGAGACATCACCTCCTGCAGCCATATCCACCACGGACTTGCGATCCGGCCGCCACGCTCCACGCTTCAGATCGATCTGGCTGTCCGCCTGGGCCGCGCAAAGCTTAGCCACGACATGGATGACCGTGAACGTCTCACACTACCCGCCGAACTAGAGTCGAATGCTTGTTGAACCCAGTTGCTGAGTTGTAAGCGAGCCGTGTAGGTGTTACTCTGAAGCCCGCATCGTGATCACTTCCAGCATATGGGGGCTGTCTGTGGGGCTACCTACTCACCGTAGGTGTGATATAAGATCACCCTCCTCTGCTACCATTCGCGTTCTCGCATCTCCAGTCAAGCACAGCTCTTTGGCACAGTCACTCTTTCGAACAATCCCATTCAACAACCCTTTTTCATCTATCACCTACAGTCTCCGGTAGACTTCACATCACTTCATCAACCATGCTGACCAACACCATCATCCTCCTGGCGACGGCCGCCACCAGCGCCTTCGCGGCCCAGGCTGGCTACGCCCAGTGCGGCGGCAAAGGCTTCACCAGCGGAACCACCTGTGTCTCCGGCTACACCTGCAAGTTCTCGAACGCGTACTACTCGCAGTGCCTTCCCGGCGGATCCGGTACGCTCGCATTGCGATCGTAGACTTGCGAGAAACCCCGGCCCACTAACATGCATTCCAGGTTCCCCTGCCACCACCGTAGCGCCCGCCAAGACGTCCCCGACCACGAAGGCCGCCGCCCCGGCCTCCACTAAGGCCGCTTCCAGCGGCGGGTCTTCCAGTGGCGGCGCCACCCTCAAGGCCTCCTTCACCGAGTACGGCGCGGGCGACTCCTTCGGCTCCCCCAACTGCCAGACCACGACCACCGCCTGCGGCTACTACACCAGCGGCTTCAACGCCGCCGTCTCGCAGAACGAGTTCGGCGTCGGCCCCGGTGCCGGAGCTGGTCCGGCTTGCGGCACTTGCTGGAAGCTCACGATCGAGACGGACAGCTCCGGTAACGCCGTCAGCAATGCTGGCAACAGCATTGTGGTTGAGATCACCAACCTCTGCCCTGGTACGTGTTCACTTCCTGTATCAAAATGATGTGTTTCTCAAAGGATTTGTCGACTGACGATCGATCCTAGCCTCCGGCAACCCTCTGTGCGCTCAGAACGGGCTGTCCGGCACCAACCAGTACGGAGCGAACGTCAACTTCGACACCTGCAAGGACTCCGGTGCTTCGGCCGCGCTATTCGGCAACTCGGGTGTTGGGCTTGGTCTGGGGACTGCGGAGCAGGTGAGCTGCAGTGCCTACGCTGGCTCCATCGGCTCGGTCGTCGGTTAGATTTCGGTGTCGTGAAACGGAGGGAACGGTACGCGCTCGAGCAGGACGGAGATCACGAGGTTCCAGCATACTTTCAAACTATACGTTACTTGCGATCAATGTTGAGTTCCAATTGAGTCTGCCTGCAGCGAACGGTGACCTCTTGCAGCGTTTGGAATTATGTTGTCCAAGTCTTTCACACATTGCGTGCTTCACGGGTTTGCATGTGAGCCCTGGTGTGTTCGACTAGCAGTCGTGTTGGAGCGCTGAGATTAACAACACCAGGATCGATGTTTGCACGCATTCGCTGTGCCGCACCACTGCCTTCGGTACACACAAGCGCCCACGACGCTGTGAGGTCTGCGACAACGACTCCTATTCGCTTCGCACGCGCCTTGAGACCCATTTGGTAACAGTGACAGCACCAGTGACTTTGCAAAAACACGTAAGTACCCGCTGGTCTCCGTCGCTCTTAAAAGCATGGCGGACTATCATCCATGCGGGCCTCAAGCACCTTTCGCCCGCTCACTGCGATACTTGTTACTAGTGGTGTCTGGTGTGCGCCAGTCAGCGAGCTTCTTGCCACCGAGAATATTGGCCTGACGCTGCCGCCTTCAGCAACGATTCGCAGCAACATCACAACGATCCCCTCGTTGATATCGGCACAACTAACAGCACCGAGGCTTCCCGGCACGGTTGACGGACAGCGACCTCCAGGCAATTGCAGCGAATGTTCGCCTCCTAACGCCAATGATGGCATTGCTTCAGCGAGTCGCTGTAACGATCAGCGCCAGTCCTACAGCCTAGCTTCGGAGAGTTGGGAGGCTCTGGTGGCCCCAACGGCCAATTGCTCCCTCACGGAGTACGCCTAGGGGTTTCAAAGCATCGATACAACCGTGCCAATACGCTGGACTACGTTTTGCGACGGCCACCCTCGAACTCCATCCGGCTTCACATATCCAACCCTTAGCTCTTGGGCGATTACGACCGTGTCTGCCTGCGGCAACCCCTATCGCCAACATCCTGGGAAGTGCCCAACGCTGTCACCATCTTGTACGATAGCGCCGAGTGATTGCAACAGACTTTATTAGAATGTTCTTTTCGGAGCGACAGCGGGGAGCACCACGCCGTTGTGCAGCACGATCGAGTCCATAAAGCTTCCATGTGGCGAATGCACTATTTTCGCGAATCATATGCAGCTCTTGTACTGGCCAGTGACGAGACCGGCCGGTAATCTCTGCGGAAGCCATGGCTCTGCTATCACCGCACCGGCAACCGCGATTGAAAAGAGCCTAGCCGTTCCTGGTAACGAAGTCAACAACTGGCCGTCGGCGAACATCAGCATCCTCAACGTCTTCGCCACGGCTGCCAACGGAGCCCGTTGCGGGACGGTCGTGGAGGGTTTCAATGTGGCCCTGCCCGTCCACGACCTGTCGACAATCAGCCACTCTCTCATCTCGTCGATCGGCACATCGTATGCGATGTACACCCAGTCGATAGATCTGGCCGACCTGAATTATCCGGTCCCATGGAGTGCGTACCGAGGGATGCGGACGTGCGTTCTGGATCCCACCGCGTGCGATACAGTCACACTGCAGTACCAACCGATGGTAGCGTTGCCCACCTGGCTCACGGGGATCCAAGAGCAGTGGCTCAGTTGCACCATCTCCACTGGCGTGTATGACCCTCCCAGAGCGCTTACTGTCGAGTCGCAAGCCGACGTGCCGACGATGCCGACACCGTCGAAGTCACCTTCCGTTGCCAGCGCAGCACCGATGCAGGGTGCGTCCATGTCTGTCACTTCGCCTACGATGACTGCAGCAACCTCCATTGTGCCACCGTCGCCATATTCCTCCTTGACAACTAGGACGAGTTTGATTCATGTCTCGGAAACGCAGATCTTGACGCTCTCCGTCGATGCACCGACGTCTCTGCGGGAAGCTCCAGGGTCAGCCGGCATCTGTGGAGTGTCGACAGTTGAACCTTCGTCCATGCTCGTCGCGGACGGGACCGCAACACCAATGGCTGGGCCGAGGAGTGGCATTTCCACTAACAAGGAAGTTTCGGCTGAAGTGGTCAGCGTGCACTCGGCCCTACCGACTTCTGCCGGGTTGCCAGCTCCTACGTCTACGCTTTCAGGATCATCACCAGCAAGTCATGTCGCCGCTGATGGTACACCAGCTCGCAACCCTTCTTCGACCGCATCAGACCCGGTAATCGGTAACCTGCTCAATGCAATGCAGCAGCTAGCGTCAGCGGCGAGCGTGAGCCAGGCTTTCCCGTCAAACAGTAGCGAGGCTGCACTATCAGAGACCGGTTCGGTTCACAGTGTGCCTCAAGATCTCGGGGCAGAAACGGCGCATACATCCCAAAATGTGTCCTACCAGCATCTCGCCAGCTTACCTGCCATTCTAATGGCAAACCAGACTGGTAAGAGCACCAGCGCAGGAAGTAGTTTGGTCTTGACCACTTCCGAAGAATCTGGGTTAGCGATGAGCTCGATTGCGAGTGCAAGGCCCGGGGTTCTGGAATGGCCGCTCTTGTATATTCTCCTCAGCTTGATACCTACAGCTTCCGGGTCGATGGCATGACAACTCGACTACGCTGCCCGCGCCTCACGTCGCCTTTTTCGTTTCAACGGTCGTATCGAAGTCTTTCAAGAAACCTCCACCTCCCCTGCTCCTTCCACCCCTTCTCCCGCCAGCCATTCGCAGGCTTCGGGTAGAACTCTACCACGTCGAGTAGACTCTCGTCGTGAGCAATCATAGCGAAGACGTTCTCCTGCGCATCAAACTCCGTGAACTTGTCAAGGCTCTCGACTGCAGTCTCGGCGTTGTCGTGGATAGGCCCATTTGGTAGCATATAGGGTTCCGTCGAGCTTCGCTTCGGATGTATGGCCTCGAAAAGCGATCCAGGACAGACCGAAGCAGCCTTGGCATACGGTGCCACGAGTGGGCTGGGTTGAATGTCATCCGGGAGCGGCAGCCACTTCGTGGGTCGGAACTCGCCCCCGTGGTGTGCGATATCGCCTCCCATGATGATGAACTCCGGCGGATCCGCCGACGTCCTAGCAAGTCCGCATACATGTCCGGTAGCGTGACCGGGAGAGTCGATCAGGTAGAAGCTGCCGTCGCCGTAGAAGTCGAAGGCTTTGTACCCGCCGATTTGCAATCCTTGACCCTCCGTCTCGAAATCGATCTCTCGTAGGTGGCGGTCCTTCCAGGCGCTCTCGGGGACTGGGGTGTCTGGCACAGTTGGGTATCCGGGAACGAAGCGGGCCTTGAAGCCGGGTCCCACTATCAGGTCGGTCGAAGTCGGGAAGGTACTTGGGTCACCAATGCGGTCCTAGACATTCTATTAGCATAGCTTCAAAGACTCAATCCGAATAGGTTCTCACAAAATGGTAATGCGACCAAATGATCCCGCCGATCTTCGCTGGGTCGTCGCCATGTTCTCGAAGGATATCAACCACGTTTTTCTCGACTTTCACACTATATTTGACCTGTTTCTGCTGGTCCACAACCACTTTCGGGCCGTTCTCAAAGTCCTTGCGGATACCCAGATCGAAGAGCAAGTGGTCATACTTGCTGGGCTTATCCGAATTGCGGTGCTTGATGAGGAAGCTGTAGCATGGTGCCTGCAGACTGTTGAATCCTGGTATGGGCGGGGTCATGAATAGAGAAGCCGGCATGTCGCCGACAACGCCTGTGGTATCGATGAAGGAGACATTGACGGTGTGCTGAGAGGGCGGGATGTTGAGGTCGGGCGGTGGTGCCGCTGCTACCCTGGGCATGATTGAGGTATCTTGCAGACTACACTCGTGGTGTGAGCAGACTCTTGCTACAGATCTGACAGATTGTCTGAACAAGTCTGGACGTTCGCTCTATTATGTCCAGCATGATAGAGAGCTGAAGGATAATTAGTAATGAGTGGAGGACATGAGGACTTTCCCAACCTCGGCAGGACCAAATAGTGAATTGATGGGATGCAACCTTGCAACCTTTGGTCTGTATCAACGTGTTGGACCGGTTGGTGGCGAAACATCAAGTCTAATAGCGGCGCTGGGCTGGAATCGATGGTGCTATTGCCCAGCGGCGCCAACCTCTTCCTGTCATCGATTAAGACAGACTACCCAGTGGTGAGAACATCATCAGCCCGACTACCGAGCGTGGATGCAGGAAGATCTTGCAACTTCTCTAACCATTATACTAGCATTCCCGAGCGGATAAAATTATTCTACACCCCAGAGAGAGTCCGCGCTATTCAGCAGCGTAAAAGAGATCGCTCCACGAGAGAGGAACCCAGCGATCGAGGGCACCACCCTCCCAGCCACGACTCTCCTTTACGCAAGGTGTCCCCTCTTACTGGCACATGACTGCGCAGCACCTGCTGAAGTCGTCGTGACGGTATTCGTGATACTGCAGCTCAGTTAGCAAAGGGCCGAAGACGTGGCAGACTATGATAAACGTACGTTGTGTGTTTGGTCTGCGTGCTCGTAACAATCGCAATCGGCGCGTTGACGGTGATGGTGCGAGTCGACGCTGCAGCGGTGACAGTGCTTCTCTGGCCTGCACCGCCCACAGTAGCGACGCCCGACGTCAAGGTTGATGTCTGCGAGACGAAAACCGTAACAGTCTGGGTCGTAGTCGCAGCGACCTGACTGTTTGTCGACGTGGCAACGTTCGAAGCAGTGACGGTGATGGTAGGCTGGTCGGGAGCACGCTTGTGCAGCATCTTGGCCATCCGCTCATTACGGTCCTCTACGAAAGCTCGTTTGAGCTCATCGCTTGGCGTGCGTCCTTCCAGTACCGCTCGCTTATACTCTGCTGAGATGGACGAGCGCTTTCGGATTGAACCGAGACCGATCAATCCTCCGGCGATATTGCCGACACTGCCCTGTAATCCATGGATGATACCGCTTGCAACACTGTCCAATTCTCCAAGCACAGTCGGCACGATCTGAGCGACGGGATCCTTGACACGAGTGGTCTCGGGTACGACGCATGATGCTACGACATGTATGATTAGCTTCATTAAAACAATCAGGTGTAGCAGGAGCCTCCAGAAGACGCGTTTTGCTGATCTATGAAGCAGTGTAGCAAGTAACGCTGCGGTAAACACTGTTCCTACGCGTTCGAACTTCTGGTGTGCTGGTCCCCCATCGCAATGCCAAAAGATGGGATCGAATGACTTACCTGGAACTGTTCTCGCCGTGGACGACACTTGAACAGTCTGCACGACCTGCGTGAGGGTAATGAGCCCTTTGGTGACCCTGGCGACACTCGGTGCAAGTGTGACGGTAGTGGGGCTGACTGAAGCCCGCACTGTCGATGTCGAGGACGGCACGGTCGTTGTGAAAGTGGACGTGCTTGTCTGCGTGACGTTGACGACCGGCGTAATCTGGTTCGTGATGGTAGCTGTTGCAGTGACAGTCGTGGTCTGCTGCGGGCCCACGGAGAGGGAGAAGTCTCGTTCGTAAGCAATAGGGTCGCCGTTTCCGTTGTTTGATATGATCAGGAGAGACCACGAGCCATTGTACAGCTTGTCTTTTGGCCAATCCGTGCACGTGATAAGCTGTGGCGTATCGTCTGGAAGCAATGGTGTGTTGGAACACTGGCTCTGGTCGCCGCTCGGGTCGACCAGCACGTTGTTGGCGGTGTCGTTCTGGCAGCCTTCGAATTCCTGCAGTGCCGTGAACGGATCACTCGACAGGCTGTTCTGGAAGTAGGAACCGCCGTTCTGGAAGTCGTCTCCATAGGACTCGCAGACTTGAGCGAGCGCTGAGCCGGCAAAGAAGAGTAGTGCGGTGGTGGTTGCAAGGATGGGTAGCATTATGGCGTTTGTAGGGGCTGTGTATGGTGATCGTCTGGCTGGGAGCAGATGCGTATAAAAGCATCTCGGAAAACTAGTATTCCCGCCATGACAGTTCTTTCCACGATCCCCACTCGGCACCAGAGAATAGCAACACGGATGTGTGACGGCTCTGCGACGTAGCCGGAAGTGTCGATGCTCTCGGTGGAAGAACGTGCGGTGGGTGAAACGCTCGTCAGAGTAAGACCAAGCCTACCAGATTCTCATATCGATTTCCTGTGCTCTTCTGAGTCCTGTCCGGCTCGTATCCGTAGCTTCGTCAACTGCTACACTCCTCCTTGGGTGCGCACCACCGCTGTGAGGTACTCGCAAAGCCAGATGAGGTACAGCATAAAGAGAGCCACGGAGGTTTGCCTGCGGAAGGCTTATGACGATGCCCAGTGTGCACGTTTCAGAGACTGCTACGTGGTGGAGTCAGAGTTTGGTAGGGCCTTCATAAAGTGCGAGATCTATATCGGCACTCCGGTACGGTGCCATCTTTGGTTCGGCGGTCTTGCATCATGTCAGGTCGTCGCCCAGACGGCATATGCTGCCGCAGCGAGGAATGCGCGAGCTTTGGGAGGGTCGATTACATGTATCGTCCAGTGATGTGATGTGTTGTCTGGTGGTAATGAGCAACTCGAATACGTATCAGTTTTGTACCATGGTTTCGTTCCATAGCAGCCAAAAGAGAAGACGTCAGGTCCTCTACCGAGCTACTCGAACAAAATGATGTTGAAGGGAAGATCAACTCCCTCCCTCGGGTGGGCTTGAACCACCAACCTCCTGATATCAGCTCTCCGTTACCGGATAACAGTCAAACGCGCTAGCCAATTGCGCCACGAGGGACTCCTCGGTTGGTAAATTGACGGGCCCATCTATCAATCTATAATTCCCGTACCAGCTGGCCGAAGTTCTCGCGCCCTCGCTGGACGTCCCGGGTGTCCAAGCTGCACCTCAAAGCTTTGACGCACTAATGTGTATGCCGTTTTTTATTTAGCTGCACGAACGACACAACAATAGCAGCGCGAGGAGAAAGGCGCCGTCAATTGATGTGACCTTTGTATTGTCACGTCGGCGACGCGTGAAGGTATCTATCTACATGTATGCTCCGGCGACGAAGGGCAGTACACCAACTCGGTGCTCACTACACCATACATGATCATAGAAGTACAGATGCAAGCAATGGTTCAAAAAACGACTTACTGCGTGTCAGAGCTTCATGTAGAGCACATGGCGGTCGAATAAAGCAGGAGAAAACCGGCCGGGTCAAAGCAAAGGTATGTACGCATTTCGTTGTTACATGTACAGAACGCTGCCGCCATTATCATCCCCAACACCGTTCCGCCTACTCCAGGCCCTAAGTCCACGCACGGTAACACGAATGCAAATCATCAGCTTAGAGAGCCGCGACGATCACACCAAGACCCATGACCAAGCTCGCGCCCATCCACGCCTTCGCCGTCTCGGCGCCATTGACTGCGCTCGCCGTCGAGCTCGATCCCGACCCGGTGGTAGCCGACGCAGCACCCGCAGTGCTTCCGCTCCCGCTTCCAGAAACCGAGGCGACGGAAGTCACAGTCGGACGCCCGGAGCCACCTGCGCTTTGAGGAGCAGTCACGCTGAGCAGAAGGGTGCTGTTGCTGACCGCGCCGGAAGTGTGTCCAGCGAGCAGCGTGCCGTTCGAGGTACCGCTCGCCGCGGCCAGGGTGCCGTTCCGCTCGACAGCAGACGACCAAGAGGAGTACGCGGAAGCCGAAGCCGACGCCCAAGCAGAGGAGATCGATGTGATGTTCGCAGATGCACCCGCGGCAGCCGTAGCCGATGTCCACGCACCGGACGAGTAGGCCGCCGGCGGCGCAGTGGTGTAGAGGTCCCAGCTGCTCGACGCGCTGCCAGTCTCCGACGCGCTCCAGGCTGCGCTGGTGCTGGTGGCAGAGGCCTGTGTCCACGACGAGGACGCGGCGGCGGTCGCGCTGCTACCCCAGCCGGACATGTAGGAGGGGGAGTAGGTGGAGGTGCCGCTGTAGAGAGGGCAGCCCGGGACGTCGGCCGGGTATCTTACGATAGACCTCGCGCAGCCACTGTCGGCGTTCTTCCACCGGTTTTGTCATGACGACCTCGTCATCTAGTAGCAG
>NAJQ01000759.1:0-13929 GCA_005059865.1 Friedmanniomyces simplex
GAGCAAGCTCTACAAGCACTGCAACATGTACGGAGTCTTGATCCGGGCTTCGATGAGCAAGCAGCTGGCCAACGCTGGGCGGAAGAGGAGACTGTGAGACTGCAAGGGGAGATTCAGCAACGTGCGATTGATGTCGGCATCTATAAGATGGACCCTGAGTACTACGAAGGTGAAGAGGCAGATCAAGGTACTGCGGAAGGCCGCGAACGTTCCGGGGAGAGCGTACTACGGACGCATCGTGAGGAGCGTGAAGCAGAGTGGGAGCAAGAGAAAGCCGAGCGTCAAGCAAAGCAAGAGCGTGAGGAAACAGCGGCCTTGCACTCCACCCGTGGCCCTCTCGCACTCTCTGGCGGGGTGCAGCCATCAGCAGCTCTTGCCACGAGAGGCACCAGCGGCACAACCATCGGCTCCAGCCTCCGTTCTGCCTGGCTCGCGCCTGTTGAGCGCAAACCCTGGGTAAAATACTATGAAGAGCAAGCAAACCTCATCAAAGACAACATCCTTCCGAACCTCTCAATCCTCGATCGTCTCGCCCCGAGCTTCCTCATCGCGCTCGCCACCGCAGCCCTCTGCCTTTACCTCTCGCAGAACTACACGCCTCCGCCCAAAAGCGCCCGCTTGTGGCCCGATACCCCTCCCGCGGTAGCGACTCTGACTACCATCACGGCCGTGCTCGCGTTGGCTTTCGTGGCGAGTCGCATGCCCCCTCTCTGGCGCTTCTTCAACAAGTACTGCACCATTGTGCCCGCTCTACCCCACTCAGCCAGTATGCTAGGGTACATGTTCCGGCACGCGACTATATCTCATCTACTCGTCAATATTGCGGCCCTCTGGGCATTCGGCCTAACTCTACACGAAGATGTCGGGCGCGGGACTTTCCTCGCCATCTTCTTCGCATCAGGTGCTTTCGGGGGATTCGCGAGCCTGACGAATAAGGTATTGAGGAGGCAGTGGGCCTCGTACGCTTACGGAGTCAGCGCCGCCGCTCTAGGCGTGGTCGCAGCTACTTGCGCCTTGCGACCACAGGGGACGTTACAGGTTGGGAGCTGGGAGCTACCGTTTGCCTCGTGGGTTCTCCTCGTCTTTCTCGCGGGAGCGGACGTAGTGGCAGCGGTGAGAGGGTGGCGGACCGGGGTTGATCACTGGGGTCATCTCGGTGGGATGGCTACTGGATTGGCGGCGGGGCTGTATGTGAGGCGGCGGGCGACCGGGGGAGAGGGCGTAATGACGTCAAGCCGACTGCTGTGACGAAACCTACAGAGGAGGGTGGGGTTGTCCCAACGGGGTAGCCGGTGATCAAGATCAAAATGGAAGGACACTACGAAGGCTACCCCCCGCTGGCGGCGCTGGTCGCCGAAGCTCTCCAATGGTCTCGAAAGAGAGATTTACCCTCGACCTCGTCTTATGCGTCCGCCACCTCAAGAGCGACATATTAGACCAGCCTGTGGCGTTCTTGCCCGTGGTGTTCAACGCTCTTGCTGACAATTTCGATCATGCTGGCATTCACTCGCCGATGTTGATGCTAGTCAACGACGACTGGTGAGCAGCGTTCACCACATTGTCTTTGGGAATGTTCACATGAAAGCTGGACATTATTCCTCTGCCCCTACCTACCCTCTTTGACACCTACGGTCTCACCTCCAAAACCAAAACCTGCGAACACCCGCCGTTCAATTGATACACTCAACACCTGACGGTCCGAATCCCACGGCACATACCCTACGATCGACAGACTTCGGCCCGAGCCGCAACATCTACCCATAGTATACACTCCGGTCAACCTCCACAATGCCCACCCTCCCTTTCCGCTCTAAGAAGCAAGCCTCCAGCGGAGGCTTCAGCGGAGGCAAAGCCAGGGAAGTCCGGAAGAATGCGGAATTAGCAGAGGGTATGCCGTTGAGGTCCGTTCTTTAATAACCACTAATCATTTACTGACTGTTGCCATCCGCCGCTTAGAATTCGAGCGGCGCACCCCACGCCAGAATGAGATCGGGCAGACGTACCCTACAAAAGACAACGAGCGGCACAGACCGGGGAGAGCGGACTGGAGCGACCTCTGGGAAGACAGTCCAAATTCGAGTGGGTCGGACGTCATCATCAAGCTCAGAGAAAAAGACGCCCGGTGGGTACGCAAGTATAAAAAAGCTTTAGGACTGGAGACGGGCCCCTCACATTCTGGAACTCGGCTCGCACGATCCACTACCGACCTCGCCCGACCTGATACTGGGCTCTCGCGATCCAATTCAAGGGCGCGATCCCATAGGTCTGGACACGGTTCCACGTCTTCGCTCCCGCAAACTGGGAATCCGTACTCGTCTTCGCCGACGGGTTCAATGCATTCTCTACCCCGTGGCCGCCAAATTTTCGTGGTAGGGGGCGAGCGTGGGAGTCGCCACCATAGCACTGCTTCGCACTCGGGGTCCTCTCGTCCTCCGTCGGAGAGTCGCTACGGCCAGGAGCTCCGTAGATCGCAAGAACGGTGAGTATAGTTATCGCCCGGCGGCAGTCGTCCATCCGTTTGTGCATCACTGACACTGTCTTTAGATCGTATAGTTCTCAACGCTGATGTGACGACCTGTTGTCCGCTGTCAAGCCGATGCGCGGATTGACGGACAAGATGTTGGAAATTGGGCTGCGGCCGAGCTAGAGGGATCAGTATATAGGTTTTCGTTGGGTAACGCTAGTGACTTCGTAGATGGTAATCACTTGGGAACGTTCCGGGAAATAAAGGGCACACTTATCACATCGAACAGCGTTGTGAAGCTTCTGACGCTGTTGATCGTGATGAATAGCGTTCACTGCGTGTGCGAGGACTGGGTTGGGGGACGCAAGCAGCAAAGTGGCTCGAGACTCACGATGGATGACGAGCAATTGGTGGGCGGACGGTCGTTGGAGGCTTTCTAAGACCGATAAACGGCAAAGACATCTCTACTGATTCCTCCGGTGACAGGATTGCGTCCAACCGAGCCCACAACTTTGTCACCGGGCGGAGCAACTTGCTGACACAATGATGTTACAAACCATCTTTAGGAGTACCTCTTCAATGACTACCCGGCATATCTGAAGACCTTGCTGCCTTTACTGAGCGTTCGTAGTCCGGCAGCACCGCCGTCATACTCCTGGGGCATGTTCGACGCGGTGCTCGATACTGCGCTGATACTGGCCTGACGATGGCGACTCCACGGCAGCTCAGTACCAGTGAAGAATTTCCAGACTGGCATGAACTGCGGTTCTTCCTGCAAAGAGCACTATATAACCTGGGCTCGCGTACGTGTCTTCCTCTCTTCCGACATGAACATCTTCCAAACCTGCAGACCCGTCATACGGCCTAACGCCCATATTTCGAACAACCACCCGGACCAAAGCCGATCTCTACACATACTTTTATACATTTCTCAAACAACATCCAAGCCCAAATATACGACTCTGGACGCTCTCTCGGCGATCATTACTTTTAAGTGATAGATCATGCCCAGACGATCCTATGGATACGAGCGCCAGGCGCCGATGTCCACGACAAAGGGACCTCCTCTGCGAAGTACCCGTCCGTCCGGAGGCTCTGTTTCAAACAGCTCCAGCAGAACCCGTGTCCCCGCCATCAGCGGGACCAGTACGTATGTCGACCGACCACTTCTCAAGCCTGACATTTGGCACGGGTAAGCGAAGTATGCTGTTCATCATTCGCTGACGACCCCTTTCCAAGCTCCTCGGCCACCGCAAATATCTGGCCTTCGCCTAACGTCCCTTCCTCGAAGCCCTGAATGCGACGGCAATCGAAGGACAGACCAAGGTATGCTATGCTATGCTACAGCACGCTTCCGATCACCCAAATGTGCTGGTGCCCCATGGCTGACAAAACTAGGGTGGGACTCGGGGAGTGAAAGCAGTACTCTTGGGCGAAACTCCTCCGCGAGAACATCTGCATCTTCCAGCGCATATTCTACTCCGCCTGCTCAGACCCCGACTCGGAACGCCGCGAGGGCTCTCGCGACTTACAATGACCCGCGACGCCCCGATCAAGAGCGAGCGAATTACCAACTCCCTTCGTGACTCAATTAATGACATGATCACGATGTATCAGAAACCCGAGTACATGAATATTCTAAGGACCAACCCCGCTATAGCCGAGAGCACTGCTTGGGTCATGGAGAACGTGAGGCAGTCTCTCGATCAACCACGGCCCAACACCCGCGCTCGACGATCCAACACTGGAGTTCCACAGGCCAACACCGGGATATGCCGGGCCTCTGCTGTCCAAGGAAGTGTCCAGGGCGCTCCAAGACTGGGAGGGGACCGCACGCGCTAACCCTCCATAGCACAATTGGCATACAGGCTCCCGCCTACTGCGGCTGGTTCACTAGTGGGCGGGTGGATGACGTACGCAAATGACTTGCAGTAGGTCCCACTCCGATGAATGCGCAGAGGTGTCCAATAACACTGAGGCCAGGGGATCTGGGCACTGCCGCTGCTGCGGTGTCGTGAGCGACTGCACTCTTCTCATTTACATTTCCGATTCTCGAATCCGAGTCTCCCGGCGAGACTGGTAGAGTGGTCTACACATTAGCGTAGACAAAGCGTGCGCTTCGGTAGATAGATGGCTAGCTGATCCATACAGCGTATTTGCCGGAAGAGGTAGCTGTTAGCTGCTGGTAAATGTACTCGACGCTCGATTGAATAGAGAGCGGAACTCCCCCTTTTACGTTCGTGAGACTGATTTGGATGCAGTATAGACGAGCCAGCTCTTCGAGCGCTGCCATATACCGTGCGTTGCAGTGTGGCCGTGCTATCTTCTCAGCATTCACTGCGGTACCGGCATTGAAGAAGGAATGTCCACGACGCATCAGGATTCGTAGTCAACGAGGAAGAGCGGCAGTATTAACTACAACGACCGTAGCCATATATCAAATTGCAGAGATGACTTCGTATTTTCCTACTATCCTCCTCGTCACCTGGAGGACCCGTCAACAAGTAGTGATACCAGTACGACCGAACCGACTGGTAGCCAACAAGCAACGTCTAACCAACACACGACGGTCCGAGTCGCAGAATTCAATCGATACTCACAGCAAGATCGACATCCGTCCTCCGCCGCAATGCCGACTCGCGGTTCCTAGAGTAGCAACAGGGAAGGCACTCCTCTCGCACGGGCCGGAGGCTGAGCAATCTTCTGTCGAGTAACAGGCGAAGTATGGAGGTTCCCAGCGTTGATTCAACATCACCTGGAAACGGTTCCGCATGCGGGCATAGAATTATCCTTGGTGACTGACAGATCGATCGATACATAGACTTTGACAGCCGTGCACCAGGGTAGAACCAACTAGGTATGACCTTACGGACGCATGGCCTCGACCAACTTCACCCCGCCAACCGCAGATCAAGCGGCTCGCGCTCCAGCTCCGGAATCTACAGCCCAGCGTCTTCCCACCCAAGCAGCGGCGGCGGAGCCTCACAGCTAGCAGGTAGCTCTCACCGCCGCAGTAGCTCCCACCGCCGCAGCAGCTCCCACCGCCGCAGTAGCTCTCACCTTGGCAGCGTTGCCCACCCCGCCAGCAGCTCACACCACAGCATCGACCAACCCCATCTCAACACGGGAGCGGGCTTCATCATCGGCGCCCAATCCGACTCCCCCACAGCTTCCTACCGCCCTTCCACGCGCGGGTCCTCGGATATCGGCTTGGACCCCCACTCGCACATCTACGGGGACTGGACCAGCAACGTCTCGTCGTCCGGGCGTCCGGCACCGCAGTATGAGGGACGGGGGTACCACAACAGCGACCCAGAATTCACCTCCGGAGGGCGGCAGGAGAGGCGGTCCGCTACGCCTGAGGCGCGCACGCAGTCGGCCAGGCGAAGTTCTGTTGATCGGACGGAGGATTTGGGGGCGCTGCGTCCGTGGTCGCAGCGGCCTGATGAGCTGGAGACGTATGGCAATCAGGCTCCCTACAGTATGTCGTTGGTTGCCCGTTTGCAGTAGAGTCTGTTTGGCTGACGCTGAGTGTAGGACTTATTGGCTACGGCCATGCAGGCAGTCGTCGGTATCGTTGATCGAGTAGCCTCCGCGAGCCGCAATATGTGGGTCATGGACATGTGGGCGTTAGTAGGTAAATAGATAAATAGCCCAAGTACACGTCCGTAGCTCGTGCGGTCCCTCTGCTACGTATGCTCTTCTGCAAGCAGTGTATGCTATACCTTGAAATTTGCACAAGCTTTGCGCCGTACAAGCCTCAGTCCCAGGTTTCCGACGACCGCTAAGATATTCAGTCGGTCATCCGAGAGGCACCCGAGTGAAGCGTCCCCGCCTGTCACTACAGGCTCCTGAGGCGAGGCGTCCGTCGGGGTACAAGCCAGTGACTATTCGGAGTCTTATCCGGCGTTGATCACGAAGCGAATCGGGCGCTTGCCTGAACTCGCAAGAGTCCGAGAACGATGCTGGCAGTCACTGCGTTGTCGATAGCCGCACTCAAATAAGCCTCAGCGCCCGCGACCAATCCCCATCCTCTCTTCATACAATAGCACCAACGTCATACTACAACTCATCCGACCATTTCTTCGAAATCGATCCATCACAATTTTCAAGCCGCAATGGCTCCTTCCAATCCCCTCTCCAACAACACACGCCCAGGACCAACAAGGCCAAGCCGCATCGTCGGCCACTGGAGCGACCTACTCTCGGGTGCAAGACGAGGTACGTGTATTGCCTCGCTGTTACCGCTTCTGCGCCTGTCCTGTGTCCACAGCGAGCCCGCAAGAGTAGTGGCTAACACCACTTTTTCGCAACGCAGACTTTAACCGCCGTCGTCCCGAGCAAGACCCAGTCGGCCGACCCGTATACAGCCCTTCCGGATCGCCCGACGCAAGCCCGAGCTCATCAACGGAAAGCTTCGAAGTGTACAGTCCCACCGGCTCGCAGGAAGACTTCGAGGAACGGGGCGATGCCGTTTCCGATTCTGATTCCGGGTCGAATGGATATCACTCTCCGACAGCTAGCTGGCGCACGCCCTATGATCCATCCACCATCAATTGCGGCGATGACGCTCCCGCGGTGCGCTTCACTCATTCAGACGTCCTGGCATCTTTGCGGGAAGCGCGCCAGCTTGGCCGCACAAATCATGACAGCGCCTCGAACGGGGCAGCCGATGTTCCGCCCTCTATCCACCTGATAGGTCCGGTAGCGATTGGGACACGCCCTCTGCGCCAGCGCCCTGGGAGACATGACACGACTCCACATAGGGTGGATCGACACGGGCCACCGATGTTATTTGAATAGCGGGCCCCCAGGCGTTTTTTAGTCGTTGGTGTAAACTCCACAGCTGCGGCGCTCATCGGATTTCGGAGCCAGTCGTTCTGGCCAACCATCGGTGCTTCGGTATTTCAGGATTGCGTGGATTTCAGCCTCAGACAGGCGCCTTGCCACCACGTCCAGCGAAGCCAGACCCTCCTCGGCTATGATGATCAGAAGGCGGTGCTCTCGGCTGTCTGGTCGGTGCATCGGGGTTAGGCGTACTCGTTTTCGGAACACGTCGACCCATATCTTCGGGGTCAAACAACCGCGTGTCTGCATTACCATTCCTCGTAGGCGAGTGAGCGGCAGAAGTCGGCTGACTATTCCGGTTACCATTGACTTTAGTCCTCGACTTCCTGTTGTCGCGCCCTTGCGAACTCTCCCGTGATCCAGTCATAGGCGAACCGGGCGTCGAGGACCCCATAATGCGCTCACGCGCCTCGTTGTACTTCTTCTGCTTCTCCTCGCGATCGATCTTAGCTTGGCGTGTGCGCTCCTCCATCGCAGCCTCCTGCTTTTTGCGCGCCTCCTCCTCACTGTCGTCACCATCATCGATGGTTAGATCACTCGCGTCCTTCTTCGCGATCGCGGGCTGCGGCTTCCGACTGAGCAGCTTTACCTGCGGCCTAAACTCCTGCTTCAATGGTACGACGCCCTGCGTCTCGAGCCAGTGCATGCGCGTCGGGTTCTCCGCCGAGTCCCACAGCTGTTTTTGCAGTTCCTGATGCTGCGCGCGTTTTTGGGACTTGGTGAGTTTCGGTGCTGAAGTCGGGTCCTCAAGAGGTTGTTGTTGTTTCTGCGCCTCGTCAGTAGTGCTGCTCAGCATAGGTGGGAGGGGTGCGTACACTCGCTGTGTTGACCCAATCATCGTCCCAAGCGTCCGGGACGCCGTTCTTCGTGGTCATGGCACAAGACGATATCACGTGTGCTACGTTAGAGCCGAGGCTTGTATTGGACTCCAGCGAGTGGCGAAGAAGTAAGGTCTCGCATATGGAAGCATGTCGAGATGCAGATGCATGTGCGGTCTTGGAGTCGAGAACGCGAGCCCCATCAAAGATCCCCGAGATGCCGGGGCGGCATTCCCTCTGATTGCCTCAGGCATCTCTAAATCGTCACTTCCAACACTGGCAAACACATCACTCTGCGAAACGGCTACCTACACCACCAGGCACCCGTCTGCCCCTTCCAATCATGGCAGACAACGACGGCGACAGCCACATGGACTCCCCTCCCGAACTCTTCGACCTCGAAGACGTCCAAACCCCCGCAGATCAACTTATCCCCGACCCCTCCATCCTCTCACCACCGGACTCCCAGCACCGCAGCGCGATCGAGATGCCCACTTCCGCTCCAGGCGTCGTAGGCGCCAACTCCAACGGTAAAAGGCCGCTCAATACCATCAGTAACGGCGGGGATGAAGATCCGAACGCTGTGATCGACCTCACTGCTGCCGCACCCACAATACAACTGGGGAATGGGAAAGCACGCGCAGCAGGAGGCCAGGACTTCGCGCCCAAGACGCACCAGCCGAGCGGATATACGTGGGATAAGCATGAAGACGAACCGAGGTATGCTTGGATGAGCAAAAAGGCACAGGATGAGCGGCAGAGGGCGCGGGAGGGGCTGGTGCACAAGGATAGCGTGGTCGGGAGTGAGTGCCGACTGCAACGGAGACAGGCATAGTGGCAATGCTGATTTGCCGATGCAGACCGCTACGGCGACCCCTTCGAGATGGTGGAGAGAGAGCAGGCTATAATCAATAGTCTAAAGCAGCGGTAATGCGGGATTCACGAGATTTTCTTCCTCATAGCGTTCAGCGACAGCATGGGTCGGCGTTATCACCCATGAGGCTAAGAGGATGCGGCGTTCACGGCGACATGGAGTCTTAGTTGCTCGTCACGTAGCGCGCATTCACCTGCAGAGAGGTCGCAGTGTGCAGCGACAGCATCTGCCTATAGGAACAGCATGCACCATATTCTGTGCAAGAACTTATGACTGACGCTAGGCAAAATTTGATTCGGCTTCCGCCTTCGAATGCCCCTTAATGTGGCGAGTGAGGCAAAAACAGCGGCACCCCGAGCTTACGCCCGCGAAGACGACGTCCTCGCCACACTCCTCCTCTTACTCTTATCCTTCTCCCTCCCCTCCTTGGCCTCCTTCTTGATCTCCCTCGCACTCTCCGTATTCGCGAAAGGAAACCCCGCCGTCCGCTTATCCGCCCCCGTGGTCTTACTCAAATGCCCCTTCTCACTCCCAAACAGCACCACCCACATGCCCATACAGAACAGCGCCGCGCTAACCACCAACCCTGTCCCAAACGCGAACGACCAACCCGAAGTCAATTGCGTGTAGAGGTAGAAAGCCGTGAGCGCGTGATAAGTCGTCGTAACAACCAATGTGGGGAAAGCGTAAGGGTTCTTGCTCATGCCCTCCGGTGTGTTCGTGTCCCAGCTATTGGCTAGAGGGATGATGCCAGTAAGGAGGAGGTTCAGAGTCGCAAAAGCGAAGAGTAGGAGCGCGTGCGAGCGGGCGAGGTAGCTTTCGACATCGGTGGTGCGGCGCGGGTCGACGACGAGGAGGGAGATGATGAGTTTGGGGGTGAGGAGGAGGGGGACGGCTTGGAGCGCGAGGTAGCCGGCTGAGGCGAGGGAGTAGATGTGGAAGACCTGTGGGATGTGAGTGTGTTGGCACATCGTTGGGGGTAGTATGGGTTGGCTTTGGCAGCTGACTTACGTCCATCGCGGGGGTTGGCTTTGGTGTTTCACAGCGTTTGATGGGTCGTGGAGCTCTCCGGGATTATGGATAATGGTGAATGCTATTGCAGCAGATCGTGCATGTTTGTGCAAGCTGCAGAAAGCGGAAGGCTGCAGGGTTTCTGGTCAGACCTTCACCGCAAATAATGGAGGCTCATGTGACATGACGCAACACGGTGATCCGCAGGAACAATGCGCTTGGCGGGATGAGGGAAGGCGCGCAAAGGGATTATTCCCCTTAGGTTAACAGCCTAACATGAACTTTTAACTTTCCATCTTCGTTGGACGAGGAGTCGTACACACGCTGCCCTAAATGTCTGCAACACCTGGACGACCGCCGTCTCACATGAAAGCGCCTTAGTTCAACCTGAGCTGCCGTAGGATCGCCGCATTGCGCATGTATCTTCCCGGTGTAAAGCCGTGGGTGCCTGTGAGGAAGCACCTGGCATGCTCAACGATGCCCATCGCTGCGGGGAGGCTTATATAACAGTGGCCAGAAGCCTCAAGAGGTCAAGAGTGCTCTCGGTCTTCCCCCTCTTCCTCCTTTCCCTCTACCATGTCTTTCTTCAGCCCCCCGGCCAAACCGGACAACCCAATCGGCTGGCACCGTATCCTCTCGCCCACTGCGGCTGTGAAAGTGTCCCCAATATGTTTGGGCGGCATCAGCATTGGCACAGGCTGGGAGGAGCTCTTCGGCAAGAACGAGGACCCCTTCAAGCTCATGGATGCTTATTACGTTCTCGGAGGCAACTTCATCGACACATCCAACACGTATAACTTCGAGCCCTCGGAGAGCATGATCGGCGAGTGGATGGAGGGCCGTAGATTGAGGGACCAAATGGTGATCGCGACCAAGTACTCCGCCGGCTACAAGGCGTATGATCGGGAGAAGTTTCCACTGCAGACTAATTACACCGGCAACTCGGCGAAGAGTATGCACATATCCGTGCGCGACAGTTTGAAGAAGCTCCGCACGGATTATATTGATATCCTGTACGTCCACTGGTGGGGGTTCGACACCTCCGTCGAGGAAGTCATGCGACATCTGCACGCCCTCGTCATGAATCGTCAGGTACTCTACCTCGGAGCCTCGGACATGCCAGCCTGGGTTGTCGTGAAGGCAAACATGTTTGCTCGTGCTAATGGCCTGACGCCCTTCTCGGTGTACCAAGGACAATGGAACGCGGCTTACCGGGATCTGGAGGCGGATATTATCCACATGGCTGAGGACCAAGGTATGGCTGTCGTGCCGTGGGCGGCGCTGGGAGGAGGCGCACTGCAGACTGAGGAGCAAAGGCAAAAGGCGGAGCAGAAGCCTGGAGATAGACCCGCAGCCTATGGGCTGACTGAAAAGGACGTGAGAGTCTCGGAAGTACTCGAGAGCATCGCCGAAATGCACAAGTCAACCTTGCACGCCGTGGTACGTATCTTCTCGCGCGAAATCACCCGCACTGCGCAGCTGCAATCGAGCCAGATGACTGACACAGAGTAAGGGCGTCCGCAGGCCCTCGCCTACCTCTTCGCCCAATCCACCTACGTGATCCCCATCGTCGGCGTCCAAACTGTGGAGCACGTTAAAGCCATGCCCGACGCTCTGCGTATCAAGTTGTCGCCGGAGGAAATCCGACAAGTTCACGAAGCGTCTCCACTCGTGCCGCAGTTCCCGATGAACTTTTTGTTCAGCTATGGGAGCAATGTGCCCTACAACACGCACTTGACGGGGGCGGACGTGTCGCAGTCCCAGATGGCGTGTTGGTATGATGCGCCGCCGAAGCAGCCTGTAAGTTCAACGTACGTGATATGTTGCGGATGGGTGAAGAGCTGACGATTGTGCAGTCTTACCAGCCGAGAGAATGATGGCGGCATTGGGGGATGGCGATGTTGGATGGTGACAGCTTTTTGACATATCTGCATTTGCCAGGCTGGCAAGCTGGTATCTCGGTCAATAGTAGGGAGCCCTAAGGCTGGGGATCTCACGTGTTCGGAGAACACAATCGTCGTGGTAAGGATCTTGTTCGGACGTGAATGATTGTATCAATGGCAACCTGAGATTGGGCCAGAGTATTGAGAAGAACAGTACAAAGATGGTAGGCGTGGGGTACATGTATCTTAGGTGAGAATCTGCCCGAGCAGACACGGATATAGAACGGCTCAACTCTAAGCGGGCTCGCCCGAATATGCCAAGCCCGGAAAATGACGCGAGCAAGCCGATCGCCCCAAACTCTACACTTGAACATTACCTCGCGATTGCTCGTTTCATAAGATCCACAGGTGATATGCAGCGGCGGTGAATAGATATATATGCCTCGACCACCCGCCTTCACCATCCCGTCTTGTACATATGATACTTCCTTGGGAAACGGCCGCTTTATATCTTATTAACCCTTGTCGGTATCCCATTCACTTCAAGACGACTTGATGTATACTATAGCAACACAAGCATCTGCACAGGAACGATCGATCCTTGCTGGTCGCTGAGCGTTGGAGCGCATACGAACGTTTCCACGCATCATACAACATAGAGCAGAGCCACGCCACCACCATGGATCCGTCATCCGACTACGCCAACGACCCCTACACATGGGAGGGCCTATCCGGATGGAAGTCCTACCGTACCCTCCGTCCCTTCAGAGGGATGTACTGGGACGTCCGACGACGACTGCCATGGTACTGGAGCGACATCCGTGACGGGTTCAACTACCGCACCCTCGCCGGTACCGTCCGCATCTTCTTCGTCAACCTCCTACCTGCGCTCGCGTTCCAGCTCGAAATGACGCGGCACACCGATGGCTACTTCGGCATCAACGAAGCGCTGTTCTCTTCCGCCTTGGCCGCGCTGGTGTTCAGTACATTGAGTTGTCAGCCCTTGACCGTCGTCGGAATCACGGGGTTGATCAGTCTGTTCAACTATACCGTCTTTGCGATAACGGAGGAATGCGGCATACGCGAGCTATATCCGCAGTTCATCGCCTGGGTCAGCATCTGGGCCGCCATTACGCACTGGATCGCCGCCATTTGCAACTGGTGCGACTACATGCGCTACATCACCGACTTCTCATCCAACTCCTTCGGCATGTACGTGGCCATCATCTACATGGTGAAGGGCTTTCAGGAAGTGACGGCGCTGTACTACGAGTCGAATCCCTCGGCCGGCTATCTCGGCGTAGTGATTGCACTGTGCTATTTTTTCAGCGTGGTGATGCTGGAGACCGTCGGCTCTACCACCTTGTTCACGCCCAATATCCGCAAATTCATCGCCGACTACGCCTACCCCATCGCCACGATCTGGTGGACAGGCTTCTCCCACATCCGGGGTCATATCCGCGATTCCGGTCTCGCGCGAATCCCGCACACTCGTGCCTTCTACCCGACGATCGACCGTCGACCCTGGCTTGTCGATTTCTGGACGTTGCCGGTGAAGTGGGTCTTCGTGGCCCTACCCATTGGCATCTTGCTCACGCTTCTTTTCTACTACGATCACAACGTCTCGTCGTTGACGGCGCAAGCGAAGCAATTCCCGCTCAAGAAACCCGCAGGCTTCCACTGGGACTTCTTCCTCTTGGGATGCACATGCTTCATCGGCGGCATCGTCGGGATCCCACTCCCTAACGGTCTCGTCCCGCAGGCACCCGTGCATACCGACAGTCTGACAGAGTACAAAGATACGCTGACCAAGAGCAAAGAGAAGGACATCGAACCCGAGGAAGGCGATTGGGTGCATCACAACCGGAAGGTCGTAAACGCCACCCTCGTCCGCGAGCAGCGCATCAGCCACTTCCTCATGGCGCTGGCACTCGTTGGCTTCATGACCGGTCCGCTGTTGGACGTCCTGCACACTATGCCGCGCGCTCTGTTTGCAGGCGTCTTCTGGGCCGTGGGTTTCAGCGGCCTGAC